>PVKU01007157.1:0-92097 GCA_004027475.1 Anoura caudifer
TATTAACAATCACACCTAAAACAAAAGCAAACTCAGCAAACACCTAGAACAGGAGCTGAAACACACAAATGGAGATCATGTGGAGGGTTAGCAACAGGGGAGTGGGAGGAGGAGAGAGGGGAAAAGGTACAGAGAATAAGTAGCATAGATGGTTGGTAGAAAATAGGGGGAAGGTAAGAATAGTATGGGAAATGTAGAAGCTAAAGGCACATGGACATGAACTAAAGGGGAGAATGTGGGTGGGAGGGGTGTGCAGGGTGGAGGGGAATGATGGGGGAGAAATGGGACAACTGGAATAGTATAATCAATAAAATATATTAAAAATAAATAAATAAATAAAGTCAGCAAGGGCCAGTACAAAGTCATTAATTTTACCATGGTACCATGATACTTGATATTTGTTCTCCTTTCCTCATTTTCCCAGGCTCATAATCTGAAACAGAGCTTTGAAAAATGCCTAACATATAAATGGCATTAGTCTTGAAGAATGGATGAACCGATGTAGGCTGGATTCACAAAGGGAGAAGAGAAAAAAAACAAATTAAACTTAGTGTAAGTCCTATATTTAAAAAGCAACCAGTGGGGGAAAAAGGAGTTAATCATAAAAATCAAGTACAAGCTATTTGAGGAATAGTAGTAAGAAAAAATGTCACAGAAGCCACAGGAGTGGATGTGAGGGGATGTTGCAAAGGGTTAAAATCCAGAGATCCTGCCCAATGTGAGAAATGAGAAGCTGCTATTTTTAGGATAAATCATTCAGTGACTTTGCAGAACAATGATCGATGTTAGAGATAGAACATGGGGGATCCAAGATGGCTGCAGAGTACCTGGAAGCTCTGTCCATTTGCCTCCAGGTCCAGACTGGTCTTGCAGTTAAACCACAGAGTAATCAACTTGAAAATCCAGAGGAGAATGAATGAGAACATGGGTGAGTCAGAGTGTATGCAGATGAGAGTCCAGGGAGTGTGCGTGAGTGGGCAAGGGCCTGCCAGCCTGCAGGGCACCCCTAAGCAGCCAGCCTGGGATCTTCCAGCGGAGCAACTGCCACCACCACTGCCTAAGCGAGCACTTCCGGCCTCACAGATTCAGGGCAGCTGTGGATCCGCAAAGAAGCCCTGAGCTTGGGGGGCAGAGAGAGACAGCCAGGGAGGTGCTGACTGCAGAAACAGTGCAGTGGGAAAAGGCCCGCCTGAGGCCGAGAATCAAGGGAGAGAGCGGAAGAGCACCCTGCCACCGCCCTGTGTTATAGTGTCACTGTGGGACTCTTCCCAGTGCCAGGCGGGAGAGATTCAGAGAGAAGCCCTATCCGAAACTGTCAGAGGCTCTGGCAGGCTGTGGCTGACCCTGACCGAGAGAGACTTCCTGACTTTTGGGGAGGGGGTATGTATGCAGAACATGCATTCCAGGGCTTGAAGCTGCAGCATGGGGGCCACACAAAAACTTTTTTAAAAGAGGAGCTAAGGCAAGACTTGAGACTCAGCAGGGCCCTGGAGATCATGTGCGCATGCGTGAGCACAGCTTGTGCACGTGTGCACTGCAGCTCTGGCAATAAAGAACTCAGAGGGATAGAGTCACCCTGAAGGGACTGTGGGACCCAACCCAGCATGGCTGGCATGCAGGGGACTGTATAGAGGGGGCAGTTCGGCAGAGTTTCCTGAGAGAGAGAGACAAGCTGGGGCTAGACGTCCAAGAGCTGAATGCCTGAGATTCACTGCATCCAGACAGGTCCCCTCTCAGCCAGGCAAGCCCAACCCCCACCTGCAGGATTGTAGGCACTACAGATTGGTGAGGCCAGGCTCAGGAGCCTCCTGCTGGGAGCGTTTCCCCAGAGAAAAGAAGAAAAAGCATTTCTCCAGACACTGCAAGATAAAGTTCCTCGGACCCTAATCACTGAAACCAGCAGAGCAGAGAGATTAGAGACAGGTGCAACAACCCACCCTGTCTTAGCACCTAGACAGAACTGCTGTCTGCACCAAGCAGCAAAGAGTGGCCCCTTGTACACAGATTGGCCCCTCACAGGATATGGACAGCTAATTCACCAGAAACCATACATTATTAGAAAGAATCTGGGACAGACCAAGATGGCTGGTGAGACAGTAGGGAAACATTCCCACCATCTTCCCTGAAGACTGAACAGTGACCCTGGGGGAACATAGGGTTCCCACCTTCTGTATCTCACCAAGGCCCCCTCCAGAGCAGGTGGAGAAAGTACTGAAAGTCCTCTTGGGTCGTTAAACAAATTGCTCCTGGGCCCTGGACTGATGGAAAGCTGGCAGGGCAGAACAGTGGGGACCTGCCAAATCTGAAGGAGAGAGACCCAGACTGCAAATCAGTATGGAACAGGCTGCCTAGGGCCAGCCTAGGACACCATCTGACATTACCAAGGGCTGATCCAGAAAGAGAAGACAATGATAAACACTGGATCCTACTGAGATGATTTCCACCATGGTCTTCTTCATTATTTAGTGTACTTTCTCTCCGGCATAGCTTTTTAACATTCACTTTTTCCTACAAGTTTGGGTCTATTATTTCACTAGTTTTTATATTTTAGCTTATTTTAAATCTCATATTTTACTCCTCCCTTCTCTTACTCTATTTTACCTTCTTCCTTCCTCATCTTATATTTGTTATAAATTTTATTTTTCTCTTCCTATGACTTGTTTCTGTTCCACATGCTTACTGTTTCTCCCCTCCTCCAGCCTCTCAAAACCATTTTTTCTTGTTATTAGATACCTCACATTATGTTTCCCAGTCATAAAATACCCTTATTCTCTCTCTACTTTTATCAATTTTTGCTCATTTGTTGTTGCTATGGTGGTTATTGTTGCATTTCTTCAGTTTTATTTCTAGATCTTAATTAGTTTTGTATTTCAAATCTCAACTTTTACCATTGCCCCCTTGTACTCCATTTTGCCTTCTTCCTCCCATTTCTTTTTTTCATTTAAATTTTTTATTTTTGCCTGTCTTAGCCTGGTTTTCATTCCTCACTCTAATAATTTCTTCTCCCTCTATCCTCTCAAAATCATTTTTCTTTCCTTGAGACATCTCTTAAGTTTTTCTTTCTTTCTTTTTTCCTTCTTATTCCCATTCCACTTATATTAATCTTTGTTTAGAACAACTCATTTGTTGTTCATATTACTGTGGTGGATCTTTTTCTCCATTTGGTTCCTACTTTTCCACTATATATTTTTAAAAATTATTGTGTAAACCTCGTACTATACTCTTCTTCTTTCTTACTCCATTTTGGCTTCTTCCCTTCCTTTTTTATTTGCAATGTAAATTTTCTTTTCTTTCTTTCTTTGCCTCATTTATATTCCTTACTCTTATTTTTTCTCCTCCCTCTAATCCCTCAAAATCATTTTTCTTTCAGTTAGTCATCTCATATTCATTTTTCTTTCTTACAATAGTCTTAATCCCTTTACACCTTTACTAATATTTGCTCAATTGCTGTTGATAGTGTGGCTGTGAGTGGAAGTTTCTTTGTGGGTGTGGGTTTTTTTTCTTGGTTGTTTGGTTTTTTTCTAGCAACACCTGTACAACAGCATACAAGATGTGATGGATGCTATACCCTTGGTCAGCCTACCAGAGGGAAGGACCCATCAAAGAATGACCCAACAACCAAAACTCAATTACAACCAGAGAGCCCACATAAATGGCGTAAAAGGGCATCACAAGGGCATCCAGCTCAGGAGATCACAGAGACCCACAGGACTCCTACCACAGCAGGTCATACCATAAAGACAGGGAGTCAAAGCAGATAAATCTAATATGCAGAATCACACAAGAAGAGTCACATAAAATAGGGAGACAAAGAATCTCCAATTGAAAGGAAAGGAGGAATCCCCAGAAAGAGTGCTAAATGAAATTGGGGCAAGCAAACTATCAGACATTGAGTTCAAAATAATGGTTCTAAGGATGCTCAAGAATCAGCAGAACACCTGAATAGACAGATAACAACTAGTGAAATTGAAGCAGTAATCAAAAAAACTCCCAATACACAAAGGCCCTGGACTGGATGGCTTCACAGACAAATTTTACCAAGCATTTAAAGAAGGGCTAACTCCTATTCTCAAACTATTTCAAAAATTTCAAGAATAGGGAGAAGACTCCCAAACTCTTTTTACAAGGCCAGTATAATCCTAATTCCAAGACAGAGAAAGAAAACTACGGGCCGATATCTCTGATGAACATAGATGCTAAAATCCTCAACAAAATATTGGCAATCCGGATCCAGCTTTACATTAAAAAGATCATACACCATGATCAAGTGGGATTCATCCCAGTAATGCAAGGATGGTACAATATCACAAATCAATAAATGTAGTATATTGCATAAACAAAATGAAACAAAAATCACATGACATATCAGTAGATACTGAAAAAGCATTTGATTCAGTAGATACTGAAAAAGTACAGCTCCCATTTATGATAAAAATACTCAGCAAAATGGGAATAGAAAGAGCATACCTCAACATAATAAAAGGCCATTTACAAGAAATCTACAGCCAACATCATACTCAATGGGCAAAAACTAAAATCTTTCTCCCTAAGAGTAGGAACAAGATAAGGGTGTCCACTTTCACTGCTTTTATTCAACATAGTATTGAAAGTTCTAGCCACAGCAATCAGACAAGAAAAAGAAATAAAAAGCATCCAAATTGGAAGGAAGTAAAACTGTCATTGTTTGCAGATGACATGATAGTGTACATAGAAAACCCTATAGTCTCCACAAAAAAAAAAAACTATTCAACTCAATAAATGAATTTGGCAAAATAGTGGGATACAGAGTCAATATACAGAAATCAGAGGCATTTTTGTACACCAACAATGAAATATCAGAAGCAAAAACTAGGGTAAATATGCCATTTACTATAGTAACCAGAAAAATGAAGTACCTAGGAATAAACTTAACCAAGGAGGTAAAAGACCTGTAGTTGGAAAACTACAGAACACTGAAGAAAAAGTTTAAGAAAGATACAAATAAATGGAAGCATATACCATGTTCATGAATTGAAAGAATTAATATCATTAAAATGTTTATACTACCCTAAGCAATCTATAGGTTCAATGCAATCCCTATTAAAATACCAATGGCATATTTCACAGACCTAGCACAAATATTTCAAAAATTTATTTGGAAACAAAAATGACCCCAATAGTACCAACAATCTTGAGAAAGAAGAACAAAGTAGGAGGGATCACAATATCTGATATCAAACCATATTGCAAGTCCATTGTAATCAAAGCAGTCTGGAACTGGCATAAACACAGACACAGATCAATGGAACAGACTAGAGAGCTCAGAAATAAACCCATGTATCAATGGTCAATTAATATTTGACAAAATGGGCAGGAGCATATAATGGAGTAAAAATAGCCTCTTCAATAAACAGTGTTGGGAGGCCTGGAAGCTACATGCAAAATATTGAAACTCAACCACCAACTTACACTATATGCCAGATCTCAAAATGGATAAAAGACTTAAGATAAGTTGTGACACCATAAAAGTCCTAGAGGAAAACATAGGCAGTAAAATTTCATATATCCCATGCAGCAATATTTTTGCCAATATATCTCCTAGGGCAAAGAAAATGAAAGAAAAATAAACAAATGGGACTGCATCAAATTAAAAAGCTTCTGCACAGCCAAAGAAAATATCATCAAAATGAAAAGGATCCAAGAGTATGATAAAACATATTTGCCAATGACACCTTGGGCAAGGGTTTGATCTCCAAAATACGTAAATAACTCATATGACTCAATGCCAGGAAGACAAACAATCCAGTTAAAAAATGAACAAAGGACCTGAACAGACACTTCTGCAAGGAGACCATAGACATATGAAAGGATGCTCAGCATGACTAGCCATCAGAGAGATGCAAATTGAAACCACAATAAGGTATCACCTCACAACTTTCAGAATGGCCAACATTAACAAATCAACAAGCAAGTGCTGGTGAGGTTGTGGAGAAAAGGTAACCCTAGTGCACTGTTGGTGGGAATGCAGTCACTGTGAAAAAACAGTATAGAACATCCTCAAAAAGCTAAAAATGGAACTGCCTTTTGACCCAGCCACTCCACTGCTGGGAATACACCCTAAGAATCCCAAAACACCAATTATAAAGGACCTATGCACTCCTATTTTCATAGCAGCATTATTTACAATAGCCAAGTGCTGGAAGCAACTTAAGTGCCCATCAGCAAATGAATGGATCAAAAAACTATGGTACTTTTACACAGTGGAATACTACACAGCAGAAAGAAGTTACTCCTACCCTTTGTGAGACAGCATGGATGGAACTGGAGAATACTATGCTAAGTGAAATAAGCAAGGTGAGGAAAGATAAATACCATACGATCTCATCTACAACTGGCATCTAATTAACAAAATGAACAAATAAGCAAAACAGAGCCAGGGACATGGAAACAAGAACAGACTGACAGCGACCAGAGGAGTGGGGGGAGGGACACATAGGTGTAAAAAAGGGGAAGGGACTAGTCGAAGAACATGTATGAATGACCCATGGACATGGTCAACAGGGTGGCAACTGACTGTGGGAGTGGGGGGTTGGAATGGGTGGAGGAGAGCAAAGAGGGGAAAATTGGGACAACTGTAATAGAACAACAATAACATATTTAATTAAAAATATGATAGAACAGGCATGCTGGGTGTTATTTCTTCATTTTACTTATATGTGACCTGGGGAAAGTTACATAATTAAGTTATTGGCAAAAAAAAAAAAATACCTTCTCCAGCTCTGAAAGGGCACTCTGATAAGAACTTCCTCATTCAGAGCTTGGGGAACTTCTAATATAATTGTTTTCCTCTTGACATGCCTTTTGTTCGGTTCACACAATATTTGTCAACATGGCCAATGGTGGAAAGACACCTCTCTGCACTTGATCACTCCACTCCGATGGCTAATTTTGGAAGCCGCTTTCCATTTCCATTGGTTCACCAGCACCTGCATTTGCTGGCACACAGCTGCTCACTCTGACACTGGCTTCTAAATGGATACAAGTATATTCATTTCCTTGTATAATAAAGATGAATACATTTTTCAAAAGAGTAAACAGGCTTTGGTAAGTACATAAAACAGCTCAATAGAATGTCAGGGGTTAAAATAAAGTGATTAATGTCTGTTTCATTACTTATTCATTTGTTGGTCTTAGATTAAATCTTTTAATCAACCCTTTCAGCCACAGAAATGAAGATAATAATTCTTGCTTTTGTTCTTGTGTTTCAGTCAATTTGATTTACAGAGTGACTTGTGGTTCTCAGATAAAAATTATTAAGTTTTCTCATTTACACATTATAAGAGTAGTGGATGATGAGCTGATGAGTTTAAATGCTCTGCCTTCAGGGCGGGTCTGGAAAACCATAGTACATTAATTTTGGTTACATAATTTATTGTGATTTCTTCTCTAGATAGACTTTAATGTGTTATACAGTCATGCAATCATTTGTACACAATCACCTTTGAATTATATTCTATTTTGATCTGATGCCTGTTTTTGCACATTCATTCATGTGAACACTCTCTTAATAGTTCACGTTTTATGATGTGCTCATTCTAAAATTAAGTTGGTTTTCAATTTCTGACAACTCCAGAAGGAGGGGGTGGGGGTCTAAATTGTCAGGCTAGCTCTTACAGCGGGCTTGTAGTTCTACCTGTTATATTGACTGTGATTTCCTTCCTAGTATCAGAGGAATCATTCTGACTAGAGAAGCACATTCATAGCAACACACTGAAAAGGAAAAAAAAATCAAGAGGCAATGGGGCATTTAACTGTGCCTTGCAAGAAAATTTTTCACCAATAAGAAATAAATCATATTCCATATTAGTGCATGAATAAGTGGTTTCCACTCTTTTTAGAACATAGAATAAATATAGGAGAGTAAATAGAATACTTTCTCCTGAACCTCAGACCCACATCCAATGCCATTTCCCTTAAATTCCTCACCAATCATCTCTAGAGGGACATCCAAGTTTCATAGAACTAATTTCCAGCCTTTGAGAGGAAGATCCTAGATGTGATATCAGTGAAAGAAGGAAGCATTAAAAGAAGTCTCTCTGGCTTCTTTAGAAGAATATGTTAGAAAAATAAAGATTAATATTACTAAATGTAGCACAGCACAAGTCACAGAACAAAATGAAACACCCTTGTTGTTTCAAAGGTGTTACAATCACAGGGAGCTGTAGTCTCTGTGAAGGATGCTTGAACAAATCTAGCATTTGAAGCAGGGGCTAGCTCAGCTATTCCTGGTACCCCCACCATGACACCTACAGGGGGGACCCATAGCAACCGTTCCTCAGTTGGTGGTATTTTTCTAACTCGTTAGGCTGCAATCCAAACACTGTTAGCAAGGAAATTTCCCAAATTACTCTTTTAAAGAATTGAATATTTTTCTTGCCAGCTAACATATTTTCTTCAGCAGACATATGCCTTTCTTAGGCAGATACTCTGAGTAATATCTCTAAGTGTAAAAGGCACTTATGTGTAATGGAGGGACTGTATACATTTTAGAGCATGGGCTCAAATAATAATTGCTGTGTGTGTGACAAGTCAGTCTTTTAGCAAATTTTTTTTGAAAAGACAAAAAAACTATATCTACTATAAATTAGTAGTCATAAACTGATGACAGCCAGTTTAAGAAACAGAATTAAATTACACAGTGACTGCTTACTATTTTCAGCAATCCATATACAGACACAAAAATGCAAATATGGTTTTCATTGTGTATGTGGTATCAAAGTTTATTGAAAGTTATTTTCAAATGTCTTACATACTTTGATACATTGCTTCTTTTAGTCTTTACAATAACTCTGTCAGATAAATATCATGCCCATTTCAATTAAGAAAACAGGGAGTCATGGAGCTGAATGGACAGTGAAACACATGGATCTCTCCAACTGGAAAACCCGTAGTTTTCTTACTAAACAATGCTGCATCCCAGGAATGGCATTAGCTATTTATACTAAAAGAACATATTAAAATTTACTGTTTATTCTTTGTTAAAATAAAACATTCAACCTGATCCTAAAGAGAAACCATCAGAGAGCATAAAGAACATGAGCTTTCTAATCTTAGCCTTATTGCTTACTGGTTATGTAACTCCAGGCAATTTACTTAACTTTTCTGTGCCTCCGTTTCAACGCTTGTAAAATTGAGATACTTCTAGGTACATAAAAATGTGATTTAATTAAAAATGAGTGAATAGTTCAGAAATGTTGGAAATTTTATTTTATTTTTAAACCTCTTTATAAAATATAATTGGCATACAATATTATATTAGTTTCAAATGTACAACATAGTGATTTAATATTTATAGACTTTATGATATGATCACCACACTAAGTCTAGTAATCACCTGATACAATGCAAAGTTATCACACTAGTATCGACCATATTCCTTGAGGTGCGCACTATACGTCTTTGTGGCTTATTTATTTTATATGTGAACATTGGTACCTCTTAACCCCTGTGCGTTTTTCACCCATTGCCCTACCCTCTCCCCTCTGACAACCTTATCAGTTTGGACTCTGTTTCTATTAGTAGGTTTTTGTTTTAAAATAAGGTGTAGAGTAGTGTAATAGAGTGTTTGATATTCAGTAAATGCTTAATTTTGTACTATTCCACTTTTCATATTTTTAAAAATCGCATTTCATGAAATATCACAACGAATAATTTTGCCAAAAGAACATGCTATGTATATTCTTGTGTACCATGTTGCTGTGCCCTAAACATGTATTATGAACATCTTTCAGTTCAATAAATGTAGGTTTGCATTATCCTTTTTAATGATTTCATTACATTCCAATGGTGGACATACTATAATTTACCTAGTTAATTATATGTGTTTAGACACTTGGTCTGTTTGCAGATTTTCACTGTTGCAAATAATTCTCCTTGCCCACATCTCCGCACAGATGTCTAAATAGGTCTGAATAGGTCTGTTTTCTTCCAACAAAATAAGACCCAAATAAAACAGACTGGATGATCCATGGAGCATTTTTTTAATTTCCTTTCTGCATTATAAACAAATCTATGGAGAGCGATGTGATTTTGGGGAGGAATATAAAAATAATTAAATATATTCACACATATGATTGTGCAAGTAATAAAAAGGAAACTAGCATTTAATGGTCAAAACAACATTAAAAGGTACACATTGATAGAACAATGTGTACCTTTTAAAATATGATTAACTTTATCATGGGAGGTAAAGAACATTAACTTCTACTGACCATGAAATCTATTTTGGATGAGGACTATTTCATAAGCAAATGCTGATCAATAGCTTGAAGGTTAAAAACTACTAAATTGTGTTTCTTTTTTGAGCTTTTGTTCCTGCTTTTCCTGGTGATAAAACTACTTGCTTGGTTAACCCCATTTATAGGACAATAAAGTTATCTCCTTCTGTTTTTCAATCTTTTTTAAAAAGATTTTATTATTTATTTTTAGAGAGGGGAAGGGAGGGAGAAAGAGAGGGAGAGAAACATCAGTGTGTGGTTGCCTCTCGCACACCCCACACCGGGGACCCAGCCTGCAACCCAGGCATGTGCCCTGACTGGGAATTGAACTAGCAGCCCTTTGGTTCACAGGCCAGTGCTCAATCCACTTAGCCACACCAGCCAGGGCTGTTTTTCAATCTTTTATGTAGGCACCTTTTCTCTATTGAAATGATAGAAGGTAGGTCACTGTCATCTCCTGCCTTCAGTGCACTCAGTTTCAGTTCCCCCCTTGGCCTGAGCTACTTACCTGCTTTTCCTGTTGTTTGGGTATTCTGTCTTCAGTTGGAAACACAGCGGCTCTTCATCCAGTTTGCACACTGGAGCCCCCCTGCAAAGCTTTGCCAAAATATTCGGAAGCTTCTCCCTTCCCCAAAGATTCTAGTTTAATTGATCAGAGAGAGAACCTAGACAGAAATACTTTTTAAGTATCGCTGGTCTGATTCTAATCATGAGGACTGAGAATCACTGGTTTTGAGAAAACTGTTGACCTCTTCTAGAATTCAATTAGTCAGCACAGGGTTAAGTAAATGTATAGTTTATTTCTTAATCAGATAAAAAAGGTATTGACCCAGAGGCTCAATATTTTGGATCAGGACACAGGAGAAAAGATGACTCAATATGTCTGTAAGTCAGAAGTGCAGTGTGAAGTGGGCTTTACCCAGAGGGACCTGGGAAGTCTTTCATGATCTTGTCTCCATCAATATGAATGATAATGCTGAAGATAAAGAAAAAGTGTTCTATCATGGCAATTGCTTGTCTTTTTGAAAGAGAAAATGATGAGCTATCAGAGTTTGATGGGACTTTAATTCAAGTTGCAAATGCACCTGTAGATCAAATTCTCCTCCTCTGTGGACAAATGCTCACCCAAGTCACACAGTTGGGTTCTCTGGGAGCAGATCCCTCCATGCAGTGAGGGTGCAAAAAGGAATAGGTGTCGTCAATGTGGAACAGAGAAAGCTCTCTCTGCTGGGGACAGGTCAGGATCTGTCTGGTGTTTGTGCTGCTGCTGCCACGTGACTGAGTCAAGGACAGAAGCTGCTGCCCTGGAAGAGGACACATGCGCTAGGGAATAGAAGGAAGGAGGACTGGACGCCGCACAGAAGCAGGGAGGACCTGCTGCATCCAGACTGCATGTCCCTGATTGTGTCCTAAGGAGCCCAGCAGCGCGGTCTCTCCTCACACCAATGCTCCTTCTCTCATACTGCAGGGCACGCTAATGAAGCAACTTCTGAAATTTCAGCCAGTTACACACAACTCTTCACAAATAAAAAAAATGTCATTTGAATACTTAAGTGCAGATATTGCACTTCCACATTTTAAAAAATACACTTTTTAAAATAAACAATTTTATTTTTTCTAAATTGACTCCAGTGCAGAAATGTCTTAGACTTTAAGAAAACATAAATCTCACCATTCTTTTAACAAGTGGTAGTGTAAAGGAAGGTTTTTATAAAATGTTTTTTCTACACTTAAGGGGGGAAATTAAAATGAATGATAGGGGGTGTTCAGCATTTTTACCTTAATAAAACAGAACTTGTAATATAAAATAGAAACGTGCACAATTTCACCATCATAATATGACAGTGTACATAATAATAAAGGCTGAGGATTAAAAATATTTCAAGATGTACCAATGTTAAAAAAAAGCAATGCTCAGTGACTCAGCAAACATGGCTTCCAGCATTGTGAAGCTTGTACTCGTTAAATAGAAAAATATGTGATCAGTTCTAAAGCAAGAAAAAGAACAGGCTTTAAGATATTGGAGTCTACTTGAAGTACAATATACATATTTCTTCTTGTCTTCTTAACACCCTAGGAGAGGTTTTTGTATTCCTGAAACACAAGGCTGGAATGAATTCCTCTGGAGAAACCACTGAAATTAAAGTCAAAACAAAGACCTGATCTGTTAAGGAACTGACCATTCAGGTACTATGATTCCAAATAGGGGAATCCTACTGTGATATCAGGAGCTAGCATCCGGCCCTCTCAACTGGCAGTGTCTGTGAGTAGCTCTGTATCACTTCACTCTGTGCTTCAGGGATGTGTTGACAAGACATCAAATGGAAAGGAAAAAACTAAATGTAAATGCTATAGCCATCTTCTACACATAACTGGAAGGTTTAGATAACATCCCTTCTGAGAATGACCAGAACTGCTGTTTGTCCATCTTCCTGGGTGTCACTCCTTTAAGAAGCACTTGACATGGCAACATCAAGACAAAATGACAAAGACTGAGCTACAGAAGAGTTCATTTGAAAGGCTAAAAGGCTAAGTCATCATTGTCAAAAGAATAATACTAATGATAGAGTAGAGCAGGCACTCTTCCAAGTGCTTTGCCTATATTGTGGCTGTTTTTAAATGTCTTCAAGTTCTTTGACACTCCTTCCACTGAGAGGGAGACCTATGTTGCTTCCTCTTGACTCTGGAGGAAACTTAATGGCTTATAACCGAGAGACTGCTACAGAAATTTGCTGCATAGATTTTGAGGCTAGATGAGAAAGGGCCATGAAGCTTTTACCTCATTCTGTGGGATGCTCCCTCTGGGTGAAACGAGCTGTAAAAAGTCCAACTACCCTGAGACTGACACTCAGGAGATACTTGGCCGGGGCTGAGCTCCCAGCTGTCTGGCAGTTTCTACTATCAGCCACCAAGTGAGCCTTCTGGGGTAGCCAGACCATTCAAGTCTTCAAATAATTACAGTCCCTACCCACGGCTAACTGTAGCTGTCTGAGGCTCTAACTAAGAACTACCCTGCAGAGACTTGCCAAATGCCTCACTCACAAATCATGAGCACAGCGAAAGGGATGTTTTATGCCATTAAAATTTGGACTAATCCTTTGTTATGAAGCAGTTTAACTGGAGAATATATTGACTCATTTAATCCTCACAACAGCCTAACAAAATATCTACTCTTATTATTCTCATTTCTCAGATGAAGAGAGTGACTCCCAGAGATGTTAAGTGGTATTTTCAATGTCACATATCTTGTGAGCAGCGATGCTGGTATTTGAATCCAGGTAATCAGGTTCCAGGGTCCTTGCTCTTAAGGATCTTGAAATGGTTGTTATCATATCTGATTTTTTCTCAGATATGATAATTTTTCTCAGATTATTGATAAGATTGAGCATATTGATCATTGAGATTATTAATAAGATTAGAGCATATTTCTTTCTTTTTTTTGTAGATTTTATTTATTTATTTAGTTTTAGAGAGAAAGGAAAGGAAGGAGAAAGAAAGGGAGAAAAACATCAATGGGTGGTTTCATCTCGCACATGCACTACTGGGGGCCTGGTCTACAACCCAGGCATGTGCCCTAGTCTGGGAATTGAACCAGCAACCCCCTGGTTCATAGGTCTGCACTCAATCCACTGTGCTGCACCAGCCAGGGCTGGAGCATATTTCATTTCTCATATTTTTGTCAGTGCTTATTGATTTTGTAATAAATTTTAATATAATCAAACCCATTGTTGATTAACTGCATGGCATTTACTTTCATTTGTATGGGTCTTTCATTTCAAAGAATAATTAATATTTTTGAGTTCTATGTATTTTCTTACATAGCTTTAACTCTTTTACAAGAAAGATTCTAAGTATTTCTAAGAAATTGGGAGATCAAAACAATTTTTTAATTAAAAATTTTGCTTTTCCCATTTAGGTCTTTAAGTCACCTTGAACTTATTTTTTGGTAGGGTTTTAGGTAGGAATTTCAATTTACTTTGTTATCAAAAGAGATAACACATTCTATTGTATCACATGTGATTTCCTCATATTTCTTTTTTTGGAATTTTTATTTTGTTCTGATCATTAAGTTTGCTATTTCTATGTTATCAATCACATTGTATTAGTTAGCATATAGTCTTGTAATTTCCCAATGATTTCCTTCTTTTTCAAATGTATCTTGACTATTGTCAACTCCTTGCTCTCCTATCTGAATTTTATAAAGAGCTTTTTTATGGCTTTCTGAAAAATTGCAATAAAATTGGATTTAAGGGATAATAAGATATTTTCTGAAAATGAGCCTTCCTACCTAGGAACATGGCATTTTTGCAAGTATTTATGCCTTTAAATAATCTACTATATTGCTTTCCACAAAAATGTTGAATATTTTTGTTATATTTATTCCGGATATCTTACAGAGTCCCTTGCTGTTCTCCAGGTTGAACAGATGAACCTTTAAACAAATAAATATGGTATTCAGAGAATGATGAATTTTATAAAGTAAAAAATGGGATTATAATAGAATATTACTGAAACAGGATAGAGTGGACTATTTTAAGCAGATTAATAAACAGTCCCATATAAGAAAGTTATACTTTGTCTGAGACCTAAATGGTGAAAAAGTGCTAGCCCTGTAAATGTATATAGGAAGAAGAATCAGCAATACCAGGTCCCTGAAGGGCCAGTATACCTAAAGCAAAGTAGAGCTGGAATAATTGCATAAGATTTAGTCAGATCATGAAGAACCCTACAAACCCATTTAAGGAACTTAGATGAGTGTAGACTGTGGGTTTGGAGATCTGTTCTGACCTCCGCAAGACCACTGAGACTGCCCTCTTTGAAGAGACCAACTATAGGGCTATGGATGCCTAAGGCACATGGTATAAACCAACTTCTGCACATGGGGAGTGACCTCAAAGTAAGTGTGACCTCTCCTTCAAACTCCAGAACTGCAACAGCAATGGAGCTATTACACACTTTTGACTGATAGACCCATGAGAAGAAGAATCATACCTCACCTTCAGGTTCTAATGGTTTGCCATAGGGTAATGGTGGACACTTGACAAAAACTCTTTTTATTAATTACTGTGAGTGTTTATATTACCACTAGTCTCCTATCCTCATACAGCATTCTGATTCTACTTGCTGAAGCAATCTTTTCCAAAACCCAGCCAGAGTTCTCCCTGATCAGTCTGTCTGCCTGCCATGGATATTTATTTATGGACTCATCTGTCAGCTAGACATCTGGCCACTATCAAAATTTTCTATTCCATTTAAAACGAAGGATAACTTTCAGGGCTAACATGCATTTAGCTATATCTGTCTGGATCTTCTCACAACTTCCTTTCATAAACCTCCTAAGGCCCAGCAGGTAGTTTCCTCTTCTGGCCTGTGGCCACCCAGTCACTGGACACCTTTTTCATGAAGCTCTTGCACAGTGAGATGACAGCATCATGCAGTGATTACAGTGGAGCCGGATCATTAACTGTGATGGTGTAATTGACTCCAGATTAACTCAGTTCTTAGTTTTCCTCCAACAGTGTTCATCTAAATTAAAAAAGAAATGTATAAAAGAAGGCAATGTAGATAAAAGTATTTAGGGAAGGCAGGATTTTTCCCAAAACCAAAATATATTTGGAGGTTTCCAATGAGCATATGAGAAATAAACCCTCATGGAAATCTTGACTCAGCACTAAAGTGTTATTTTGAAAACTGACATTGACAGTGCTTGTTATAGATTTCTTCCACCCCTAAATGACTCATTGCCTTAAGGGCATTTGGGAATGGAAATGACCATTAGCTCTTCATCTTTTATCATCAGTAGAACAGTTATATCATACATCCTTAAGCAGCTCCCACTTAAGTGACTTATATTAATTCTTCCCAATCCTTAAGATTACACAATACACAGTATTATCATAGAAGGCTGGGGTAGAACTTTGAAGCTAGACTTTACAGTTACTTTTATCACTTATTCTGGAACTTCAGGCAGGTTGTATGACCTTTCTTTTCTTTAAAAGTTAATTCTGGAGTTTTTTGGATCAATTACTGCTGTGCATAAAACAGACCTTGACATATAACAATTATTCAGCATATGTTTTCTGCTATTAATATTTTTGACAGATGCCCTACTTCTCTCCCATCAAATGTCAGTCCTAAACAATGAGTTACTGATTATGTCACAGTTTACATAAGCCATCAAGCCTGAACACTCCTATATTCTCATCCTTCCTCTTTTCTTGCTAAGTTAGCCTCTACCATCCTTCATTTTTTATCTCCCATTTTAGGAATTATTCCTCCACCAAAGATGATCAATCCAGCTGTGCACCAGGTATAGTCTCTTCCAGAGCCTTGCTAATTAATTATTCCCTCTCTCAAATATTTTCAACATATTTTCTCCAATGGTCCTTTAATTCTGGCCCATAAATATGTCCAAGTGTCTTATTTTAAAAAAATTCCATAGTATGGCCACTTTGGAAGGCAATCCAGCAATTGCACTCCTGGGTATTTAATGAAACGAGTTGAAAATTTATGTCTACACAAAAACATGCACATGAAATGTTTGTAGCATCTTTATTCAAAATTGTGAAAAAATTGAACGCAACCAAGATTTCCTTTAATAGATGAATGAATAAACAAACTGTGGTACATCCATACACTTGAATATTACTCAGCAATTAAATTGTGGCTTGAATATTACTCAAGCCAGAAAAAACACATGAGGGAAACTTAAATACATTTTGCTTAGTGAAAGAAGCCAATCTGGAAGGACTACATACTATGTGATTCCAACTCTGACATCCTGGGAAAGGTAAAACTATTGAGGCAGTGAAAAGTTTAACATTGCCCAGGATAAGGAAGGAATAAATAGGTGGAGCACAGAGAATTTTTAGGACATAAAACTGTTCTGTATGATGGCAATGGCTCATTAATAATAACAAATGGCTCATCAAATAATAACCGCATAAATGCAAATTATTAATAATGAAATAAACTGTGGGTTGGAAGAGAAAGAGTATACAAGAACTCTCTATTCTTTTGTTTATTTTTTATAAACAAAACTGCTCTATGAAATAAAGTCTATTAATAGTAGTTTCAAAACCTCAAGTAGGTTTATATGAAGTGTTTCACAGAAGTACCTAGGTTAGTATTTGATTGAATAACTGGGAGAAGGTATATATGTGCACTAGGGGGCAGGAATCTTGGGGACCATCTTGGAATTCTGTCTACCCCGTAATCATATCTATGCTGTCACCTCTCCACAACAGCCTTGGTGGCAATAGACTAAAGTTGATGTCCCCTATACTACCAATGGGCTCATTCTCTTTCCATGTATTTGCTGGATTACTTTATCATCTTCCATGGTTTCAACTACTTTTTATACAGTGTCACTCAATCTGTCATAATTACCTGACTCTCCCGAAGTCCATACTCATATTTTTAGCTTCCTCTTGATGATATCCATTGGAATTTCCAATAGAGTTTCAAGAAAAACTCATTAAAACTCCTGTACACACATGTAAAAGGAGAATGTAATTCTCTCTGTCAACTTTTTCTTTCTATAAATGAGATCATAATTTTGCTCAGTTGCTCAAAACAGAAAACTTAGAACTTTGATTGATATTTATTGAAGGCTTAGTATAAATCAGGGATTCTCTTAAATTCTTTACAAGTATTAACATTTAATCCTAACAACATCTTTACAGGAAAGGTACTATTATTTGGAATCTTTGGCAGAGAATCTTTAACAGGGTACTACATCTAGCATGAGGGCATTACAGCTGGTATGAAGTAAGGCTAGACCAAAAACTGTCTGGCTCAAGGCCTAAGCTCTTAAACAGTGTGCTATCTATTTTTCTTTCCCTGTTGCCCACCTGCTTATAAAGTCCTATTAACTCTATTTCAGCAATATCATGAAAACTCATCTCCTTATCTCTAGTTATGCTGTCATGGCCTTGGTTAAGGATCTCACAGAATATTTTTCTGTCCTCTAGAATAGATACAACTCCCATCTACAGCTCTTGCCTGTTTCAAACAACCTCTACATTCTTGTCAGATCAATCACACTCAAGTGGAATTGAAGATTTCACTCCCCTGCTTAAAGTCTTCTTATCCAAACTTCATAGCCTGATGTACAAAGACGTCTTCGGTTTGATTCCTGCTTATATTCTCTGCCTTGTCCCTTTGCTTATAAGCAAGTCTGTATCATGTGACCCGTGGTACCTTTTCTTTACACGTCTGTCTTCCCTTCCATATTGTGAGTTCCTTATGAGCAAGAATACATCTAGATTAGTGCTTGGCATATAAACAGAACTCATTAAATATGCATTTAGTAAACTGTATTGAGAATCTATCTTTCTTTTTTTCAAGATTCACATGAAAAGGAGACTTTGAAAAATTGACCCAAGATTTTATTTCTGTGACTGAAAATATCTGTGTATACCATATAGTTCTCTCTATATGGAGTACACCCACATGCAGTTAATTATGCAGGCAATATTTCTATCTGTTGAGATCAGGACCTGGGGTCTGATTCTCAATTTCATAGGTTACAGCAGTATCTGTGTTCAAAAAGGTATACGACTATGTTTGTTTGTTTGCAGGTAGTTGGATTCACAGCAAGGGTTTTCTACTCAGACTGCTTCACTTTGCCCCACCCTTACTTGTCTTACTGCTATATAAAAAATCTAACAGTGATCTACCTATAAACTACACTGGCATTTGACTGTGACAACTGAAGGAAGATGGCAGATACCAACGGATGAACGAGATCACCCAGGTGCCGTAATGGACCAGAATAAACCACACTTCCTAATGGCATTACTGAAATGTCCTTTCTCAAGTTGTAATTAACTGATACTCACAACTTTTAGTTTCCGGAGATTCCTGCTTTGGCAAAACAAGCAAGGTTAATTTCTTGTGGTTACCATTTTACAATTGTTTCTCATGTCTGTAAACTTTTACGCTTTCTTTGTCTCGCCAGGCTTACTCCCTTTCTGATTTGCACCTCTAATAATTTTCAAGTACTCCTCCCGCTAAGCCCTGAGGGTGGACTCCTGACCTCCTTCCTTGAGGTGCGAAGGATGCCAGGCTTAGAGACTGCTCTGTGGTTCCCCAAAGCTCCTCCTCCCCAGACCTTGCTGAGGTTGAGAAGCAGGACAGGGGACACTCTTTGGGGAGCAGCTCCAAGGGAAGGAGCGAAACCTAGGGGCTGAAGAGGCTGCGCAGGGGCCCTGGTGCAGTGCGGAACGTGGACCCTTTGGGCCACCCCACTGCTGCTCAGCCTGCCCCGAGCCCGCGTCTCCCGCCTCCGGGCAGGTGGGCGCGGGACGCTGTCCACAGTGGGAGGTGCTGAAAGCAAGGAGCGGGCGCGGGGAAGGCGAGGCGGGCAGCTGCTCCGAGCGCCCCCCTCCTGGCTCCGCGGCTCCGCCGGCCCTCCCCTCCTCCCGCAGCCATGTTCCACGAGAGGGGAGGGGCGGGGGAAGGGGAGAGGGACGCGGGATCAGGGCGGAGGGAGCCAGCGCTGCCTCGGGGAAGGAGGGGATGAGAGTTGGGGAGAGCCAGGGGAGGAGGAGGAGGAGGAGGCGGCTGCAGAGGAGCTAGTGCTGGGTCCTGCAGTAGGGCTCCGGGGAGCCACCATCATGGTGAAGAGGAAGAGCTCCGAGGGCCAAGAGCAGGACAGCGGCCGCGGCATCCCCTTGCCCATCCAGACCTTCCTGTGGCGGCAGACCAGGTGAGGGGCGCAGAGGGTGCGCTGCGCTGCTCGTGCCAGCCCGGGCTGGGGGCGCTCCAGGGGCCACCTGGGTCCTCTCCACTGCCACCGCTGCTGCTGAGGCCGTGCCACAGCCCTGCAGCTCCCGCTCTGGGGTTGGAAAGCCAGCCCTCTGCATCTGCTTAAAAACACGCATTTAAAAATATTTCAGTGAAGTTTGACTACAGGCAGATTGGCAGTGGCTGAATAAATATAGACATTATTTAGAGGATGGGGGCAGAGAACCTAGGAAGAGGGGGCAGGGAACTAGGGAAGATAATTATGACTGGTTGTGCTCCTGCGTCCAATTTCCCCTCCATCTCCTGCTGTAATTCCAGCCCAGTGACCTGTTGTTTTTCTAGCTCCTGTTGGGCAAATATCTGCTGTGCCCACTTGTTAACCATTCTTGCTCAGATTCAGCGAGTGTGATGTTCCTGGTTAGAGCCTCAGAAGAGAATGATTTTTGATAAGGATTTTTATCTACCCCCCTATCCCTGAAGGGCCTGAACCCTATTCCAATAAACAAGAAACAAGGTTTCCTTTATTACTACTACTATTATTATTATTTTAGACATTTATCATACCTGAAATTAAATTATGAGAATTATGACCTACAAGCTGTGTTCATTTTTTAGTTTTAATATGAGTGCACACGAGTAATGCGCTACCTCTGACTACTGGCGATTTAGAATCTGATTAGGTAGAAGTCTTCAGAATAAGAATCGATACAGAAAATAGATCTACATCTCTTTCATATATGTAATTACACATGTAAAATCAAATGTGGTCAGCATCAAACCTGCTGATTAACAAACTGTAGGGAGACATGAAATTTTAGTTTCACTGCATCATGTCTTATGAAAATATCTCATAAATGAGGATGCTCTAATAATTTTATTTATGTTGATAACGAATATCTCTATTAATTTTTCAGTGCATTTTTGAGGCCTAAGCTGGGGAAACAATATGAAGCCTCTTGTGTGGTACGTAATATTCACCATTTAATGATTTCCTTATCTTTTGTAGTATTTTCAACCCAAAGAGAGACATTAAATCATACTGGCTGCATATACGAATTCACTCAGCAAATATTGTCGAGCACCTTCTATGTGCCAGGCACAGTTCTAGATGGTTGGATAGAGCAATAATCAGAACAAATACAGAGTTGGCATTCTTAGTGGGAGGGGGACAGGCCACTCACAAACATGTGAAATACGTAGCAGGCCAGATAGTGATAAGGACTATAGAGAAAAATTAACCAAGAAAGGAGATCAGGGAGCACTAGGTGGGGGTTTCATTTTAGAGGTGGTAGATGGGTAAGACTTACCTGCTAATGTGACCCTTAGACAAAGACTTCAAGGAAGGGAGGGAGGGATCATTACCAGAAGATCAGAGGGATCACCAAGTCTAAAAGACTTTCACTCAGCCCTGGCTGGTGTAGCTCAGTGAATTGAGTATGGGCCTGCAAACCAAAGAATCACGGTTCGATTCCCAGTCAGGGCACATGCCTGGGTTACAGGCCAGTTCCCAGCAGGGGATGCATGAGAGGCAACCACACACTGATATTTCTCTCCCTCTCTCCTTCCCTTCCCCTCTAAAGATAAAATAAATGAAATCTAAAAAATAATAAAAAAAGACTTTCACCCAGAGTTGGGGGAGGGATAGGGCAGTAAAGAGAGGGCTGAGAGATAACAGAGAACCAGGTTGTGAAGGGCCTTGCCAGGCAAGAATAAGAAATTAAGTTCTTAATTAACAAAACTGTGACTGTTATATAGCAAAAGTTCATAAAGTTAGTATCTATGAACTCAAACAAAGTAATATGTAATTTTGAACTTTTATGTCCTTTATTTGTTATACAAGTCTGAAAATAGATTATATAAAATAATTATTAAAATAATGATATTAATACGGGGGGTCAAAGTAGGCTTACAGTTGTGAGTACACACAACAGAATTTATTCTTCTTATTGTTTTTTTGCATTATTTGTCTTATTATTATTGTTATTACTTTGTATCCTTCCTTATGATTATTTACCTTTTAGGTAATGAAGGAGGGTAATATAACCTACTTTTGCCCAATCCTGTATTTGTGCAAAATAGAGTGACTTGTCCTAAGATTCTAAGAGAATCCAATATCCCTGCATATTCCCATTTCACAAGTTGAGAACAAAAGACATGAACTTGTGAAGCAAAAGGAATGGGATTTCTACAGACTTCATAAAAATTTGGAGCTCACATTGTGTGTATTATAACCTAAAATGGAAGCCTCCCTATTTAGATATTGCTGTGAATATTTGCAAATGACTCCACAGATGACCTTCTAATAAGGAGCTCTAAAATGTGTTACAGCCACAAACTAAGATGGAAGCCATCTGGAGAGTTAAACATGCGCACATACAAATACACACACATACTCTCTCTCACAACACACACACAGACAGACGCATACTCTCTCACACTATCAAGAAGGACTTTCTTACATCTCCTTCTCATCAAAGTTGTCACAGAGATATTTTTAAAATCTAACTTTCAAATAAGAGACATTTAATGGAAATTGTTTTGTATTAATCTAAAGTTAGAGTAATTTGACACTTGAAATCTCTGAGCCTTTATTAAACCATGCTTAAACAATTATTAAACAATTATATTAAATTTAAATAATCCTGATTTTCCCTCATCTTTGCAAAGATATGTCTGAAATTTTAATGTAACATGATATCAGATACCTAAGTCACATTCATAGATAAGTAGATCTAGGGATATACGTGTCTAAATTAAAAGTTATTTTATCTACTAAAAATTACCTGAAGGCTGAGAAATTTAAAAATATTTGGACTTGCATATCATTTTTTTAAGGGCCAGATCTCTAATTTCACTCATTCACTCATGAAAAGTATTTCAGGTTACTTTTCATTATGTGTTTCTTTTTTTATTTTTTGAGTCAAACAATAAATTATTTCCTTTGGAGAATTCTTTATTATATTAAGCCATGTCCTTTTCTCAAGTAGTCTACTAATTCCAATAATACATCTCAAACACTTGGGATTTGTATTATGATCACTCTAGAGCATACTTACATAATTTTCTAGACCATTTGGGCCATTGAGTAACCATCGGGTTCTGTTCACACAAGTCAAATACTTACTAATTTTATATTTTTTAGCTGTACTTTCTCCAACATGTACTCCTTCTCCTTAAAAAAGAAAAACAAAACTTGAGTAGGTCAAAATTGTTATGGGGTACTAGCCTTTCTGAAAATATCCTGGCCAGGTTAGAAAAATTAAACCGGCAAAGTAAAAATAGCTCATTTTCCTCTTTCCTCCTTCCCTTCCATTCTCTCCCCCTTTCTTTCTTTATTCAACAGATATATTAAGTATCTTGATGGTTCCAGGTACTAGGCAAGGAATGTCATGTGCCCAGTCATTGCTGGGGACATGGAATAACTCAGGGATCTCAAAGTCAGGTTTCTTGAAAGAGTGTATCTTATTTGACACTTGGTGAACATTGACATAAATTCTGTTCCTCAAAGCGCTTTTACAAAAGACATTTCACTTTGGTATGCAGTTGTGACAGCCTCTTTGAATGACTCAGCAACATTTTATAAAATATTACATCCAAAAACTTCATGAATTAAATGTATTGTACTCTGTTAGAAGAATCTTATTTTGATAGATATGATAATCATTTAGTAATTGAAGCCATATACTTTGAATAAAAACCTGGAAACCTGACTCAGGTCCGGTAATTTGCATCTTTTAGCATATACAGTGCGTTGATGTCATTTCTTCACAAATCAGAATCTCTGAATCCTTATGGTACGTGCTTTCTTTGTTTTTCTTTTTTCTCTTTGTATGTATAGTCTTTTGAACGAGTGCTGGTGGAAAACAAGCTGCACGGCCTCTCTCCGGCACTTTCTGAAGCCATCCAGAGTATTTCCAGATGGGAGCTGGTGCAAGCTGCTCTGCCTCATGTCCTGCACTGCACTGCAACCCTCCTTTCAAACAGGAACAAGCTAGGTTGGTGCTCCCGTGCTACTTGTTTACGGTACCCCACCATCCTTAGTGTTCACCATTGGTAATACCATGTATTGGGTACTGTCCATATTATCTCATTTAATTCTCACCCCTCCTCCCACATTGGTACCATCGTTGTCTCCATACTACCAATGAGGGAACCTGCTCTCTTATTTTTAAATTAATTTTACAAGCAGTGCTTAAATATATTATCCTTCTAAATATTATAATATTATAGGAAACCTGAAGATTCTTGCTCATCCAAGATGAGTTCCCAGCAGAATTGTTCTCTTTGCCCTCCTGGCTCTGAAAGTGACCGATTTCACTGTGTAGTACTGAGTGTATGTGTGTGCACCTACATGAAGATTGTTTCTGCGTTTTACATGTTTTGTAGATTTCTTTTACCACATACCAGTCCATTGTGGTGATCTACCCCAAGTTAGTGCAATGCTGTTTTCTGTCTAGTTCTCTCCCCTCTTTAGGGTCTCTGCTCAAATGTCTCCTTTGAAGAGGGTCTTTTCCTGGTCACACTGCCTGAAATCCAGTCACTGTTATCTTGTCTGACCCATTATGCTGCCCATTTGGAAATACATAGTTGACTCTTGGACAACAGGCAGAGGGTTAGGGTTAGAGGGTGGTTGTGCGCACACAACAGCCCCCACCCACCCCTACCTCCACCTTCATAACCCCCAGCCCCTCCCACCCCTGACAAAAATCTGCATATAGTTGTTAACTCAGTAGTCCACACTTGCATCTGCAGATTAAACCAACTGCAGATTGAAAACAGTATTTTCCATCCTGGTTGGTGGAATCTGTAGATGCAAAACTTAAGTATAGGAAGGGTTGACTGTATTTAACAACAACAACAAAAAATGCAACTATAAATGGACTGTTGCAGTTCAAGCCTGTGTCCTCAAGGGTCAACTGTACATGGTATCTGACTGAGGAGATGTGATGTGTGCAGTTTCCTGTCCTATGATAGCATGTCATTCTGCAGAGACTGCAGCCTGTTAGAAAGCCCCAAAACGAGAATGTGCCCTTCCATCAGTTGTTGCAGGGGGTATAGAGAAATTCTAGTGCTTCCCAGGACATTGAACCACAGAGCAATGTAGAGATGTTCTTCTCAGACCCCAAATTGACATCCGTTGCTCTAGTCACAGAGTTTCCCTTAACCTGGCCATGTGGTTGTCTCTTGCAGGCCACCAGGATAAACTGGGTGTTGCTGAGACAAAGCTCCTTCACACCCTGCACTGGATGCTCCTGGAGGCCCCCCAGGACTGCAACAGTGAGCGGATTGGAGGCACAGACCGAGGATCCAGCTGGGGTGGCAGTAGCAGCGCCTTTATCCATCAGATTGAAAACCAGGGTTCTCCAGGACCACCTTGCCAAAGCAGCGCCAATGATGAAGAAGAGCACAACCGAAGGAAGATATTCCAGAACTCCATGGCTACTGTAGAGCTCTTTGTCTTTCTGTTTGCTCCTCTAGTCCACAGGATCAAGGTAAGCAGAAAAAGTAGTGTTAGGCTGAGGAGGAATAGAGGTGGGGTGAGGATGAGCTATTACCCTAATCTTTGTTTGGCCATCCTCATCTCACTAAAACCTCTGCTGCATTTGAAGCTACCATCAGGCCTTCTTGAAAATTCCGGTTACTTTGGTGACACCACATTCTGCCAGTTCTCCTTATCTCCTCTGAGAGCCTATCTTCTTTGGCTGGTCCTTTAACACTGGGCCTCTCCAGAAATGCACCCTGGACCCTTTGCTCTTCCTGTTCTATCTTCTCTTTGGAAGATCTCCTCTGCAGTTTCACTTACTATTTGTGTTCCATAGGCTGAGGTCACCTAATTCTGCATCTCTGAACTAGACTCCTCTCCTGGTCTCTGGACCAGATTGCCAACTACCTTCTCCAGGTAGAGGGTGTATGGACACTTTCAGATTTCATCTGAAATGAGCCTTTGTCCCAATGTTTTGTATTTCAGGCGATGCACCCATTCACATTAACTCAAACACTAGGAGCTACCTTTGAACTCCCTCATTCTTACCAACACATTTCACTAATCACAGACGCTTACTCATTTTGTCTCATAAATAGTTCTCAAATGTACCATAGCTCTTTTTCCCCTATTTACTATATTAACCCAAGATTTTATCATCCCTTCCTTGGACCTCTTACTTGGGCCACTTTCTACTTGGATTCACAGCCTCCAAGTTCATCTCATAAAATCCAACCTCAATACCAAAATGATCTATTTTAAATGAACATCTGGCCACATTACCAACATGCTGAAAGTAATTTGTTGATTCTTCATTATACAGAAAGTGAAACTCCAGCTCCTTAATATGGTACCTGAGCCCTCCACGGCATTCCTGGCAACTTCTTCCCATCAGCTCCAAATGCTTGGAGTGTCCCCCAGAACATAATGTGGGTTTTTTCAGGCCCGTTTCCATGCTGCTCTTGCCACCGGGAATGCTATCCTACTTCGGCCTTCTGCCTTGAGAACTCCTACTTATCCTTTATAGTTGCATTCAAGGTCCACCTTCCTGCCCCTATATTTTTATAATATTCTAGAGATATCTTTGTTACTTTTAGTTGTTTTTCTTATTATCTCTTTATGTGTCTATCTCTCCCACTAAATTCTGAATAGTTTTAGGGTAGGAGTTATCATTGTGTTCTGGATGACTAACATAGTATTTAAGTTTCATAAGTATTTAATTAATTTTTTTAGTATTTAATTAATGTTTATTGAATAAATTAATTCACAGAAAGCAAGTAGATCTATATAAGTGATTCATCCTTTTGTAAGACACTGTATAATTTAATGTATATTTTTATGATTTAAATTTATAACTAGCTCACATATTTCACTTTAAATAATAACCTGAAAATTCTGTCAAACGTATTATTCATTTTAGACCAAATTTAATTTTATCAGTGAAAAATGAATATTTATTTTACCTGAGGGATCAACTTTAAATGTGATATTTACATTTTCTTGATTTGATTATATTTCTTTATTTCTTCAATAAATATTTATTGAATGCCCACTATATGCTAGGCCTTCAGAGTCCTAGAGAAGTAGCAGGGAATAAAACAAAATCTAAGCCCTCATATGGATTTATTTTTATAAAATCCATATGTGTGAAGTAAGCAATTTTAAAGTGGCATTTAAAATCATAGTTGTTCAAGTAGATCTTTCTAAGCTACTAGTAAACACATGTAGAATTGCTTCATACCATCAAGGAAACAGGCTTTCAGGAGAAACAAGAAAAGCATCTGAAGTGTGGGGATGTTGAGTCTGCCATTGTTTACACCCTCTGGGTTCTCTCAGGACCTTTATAGACCACTTGCCCCATAGCTGTTTGAGTGACAAAGAGTACCTTCTCCAGCTAGGAGTGTCTGGTCATGTACGTATACATAGCATTGGGTGACTGGTCAAAGAGGACTCCAGCAGAGGAATTAGGGTCCTGAGTTTACAGATTCAGCCAACTTAAGAGGACTTACAAATGAAAACAAGAGAAGGCCATAGGTTCTGCGGGTATTCAGGTCTGAAAAGCGATTGGATTTTCTGGTGTTATTCGGGGAAAGTAAAATTAATCAAATGTGATGCTCCAGGAGAAATGTGTAATTGAAGGAGATCTCAACTTGTCTTCAAGACATAGACAACCTAGTTGGGAGTATGTCAAATAAAACAAAATAATGAGAGTAACCATGGGTGAACACTAAGTGTCACGAGAGGTTATAGGCCAGGATTCAGTATAAGAGCTCACTTATTGCTTCGGTGTCCATGGAATTCTATATGTGTCAAGATTACTTATGAGAAACATGGAAAAGGACTGAGCTCAGAAACTACAAAATCACTGAAACCAGGTCATTTGAGATTCAGTGTCCTGCATTTCTGGAGACAAATCTGATAAGCTTTGCTATTAGTTCTCTGCTTGTTGGGTCTAATACCACACGTAATGCTGTGCAGCCTTCCCCATGTCATTTCAAGGGAAGTGAGGTTACTCTCTCATTAAGGCCAGACCTTCCTATCAAGCTGTTTACTCAATATCTCTAGTTGAATGCCTAACAGGCATACCAAATCTAATATGTCTAAAGCAAAGCTCCTGATATCCCCAAACCTGCTCCTGCTTTATCTTGCCCATCTTTATCAATGACAAAGCCAAAAATCTTTCACACACTTTTCTCTTACACTCTTCTTCTGGTCAGTAAGCTTTATTCTCAAAATGTGTCCAGAATCTACCCCTTCTCATTTTGACCTCTACTGACATTCTGGTCTAATCGTCCTTCCCCTAGATGATAATACAGCTTCCTAAATATTTTCTCTTTCCACTCATACCCTTAATTCTCAATAGCCTAAGCAATCCTATCAAAACTTACATCCAGTCATGTCACTCCACTACTCAGGATCCTCTGGTGGCTTCCCATCTTACCCAGCCATTGCTGAAGTCCTCGGTATGACCTATCACACCCTTGTTTGGAACTCAATAACTTCTCTGAACATATTTTCTTCTATTGTTCTGTCATTCACTTGGCTACTCCTGGCTGTTTCTTGACACATGAGACATACTTAGGACCTTGCCCTTGCTGATTCCTTTTCACATAAAGCTTTTTTTTTTTTGAAATATATGCATGGTAGCTCCTTCAGATCCTTTCTCAAAGTTACTGCTATAATAAGGCCTTCCCTGGCCAGCCTGTCTAAAATAGAAATACTTTGTCTGATATACCTCTTTACCTACTTTATTCTCCTTTGCACTAGGAGAGCAGGGATTTTTCAAAATTTTTACTGAATTTATTGGGATGACACTAGTTAATAACAACAGTATACAGGTTTCAGGTGTACATTTCTATAACACATCATCTGCATATTGTATTGTGCATTCGCCACCCCAAGTCAAGTCTCCTTCCAGGACAGGGATTGTTGTATGTTTTGTTCACTGATGTATCCCAGAATCTAGAATAGTAACTGATACATAGTAGGTTGTTTTACAGACTTGTACGATGAATGTGCTTCCACAGGGAGTCCTAGAGGCTTTCCCATTGTGGGCATTGTGGTGGTGCCTGAATCCCAATGGCCAGCCCAAATGCATATTTATTCAGGGATTTCCCCAGCTTTTCCAGTTGAAGCTTCTTTTGATCCTGAGCTACACTGATTCACCTTTACTTTTGCAGAATCACTTTACTTTTTTTTCCAGTTTCTTCCCAGCGCCTGACTTTTTTAGATCAGTGGTTTCCACCCATGGCTACATGTGAGAGTCACCAGGGGGATCTTTAGAAAACCTTACAAGGACTCTAATTTAATTGGTTTGGGTAGGGGAGGAAGTGGGACCTAGGCCTCCTGTGTTTTAAAATCTCCCCAGGCGTTTATCATATGCAAGCTAGGATTGTACATTCACTGGCATAAGCGAACACCTGGGTCTCACCTGTGTTCATCAATCTCCTACCCCATTTTCTGCTTCCAGCTCTATGGTGTTTTGAGAGGCTAAGTTGTTTAACATGTAATCTAAGAATGTCCTATATCTGTACTTATACAATATTGGAATGCATCTTAAATGTAATATCTCAAAATGATTTGATGATGAAACTACAAAATGTGCTCCTTGCAAAAGACCTTAAATTGTTGATAAACTGAATGAGTTTGGGTTGTAAAGTCAGTGCAATTCAGCAAGTAATATGCTCCCAATTCTCAATATTGTGTTAAGCATTATGATTGTGATAGGGGATGTGGAGGAGGGCAGATGCCTGCTATATCCCTGCCCTCAAGGAGTTGAAGACTGTTGAAAAGCCAACATTACAAAGTAATACACTAGGAAGGGTCTAAATATGTATTCCTGATCCTGTGAAATGCAAGAACAAGAGGTGGACTGGAGAATAGAAAGCCAAATAGCCAGCATCTGAGGATATTAACTTGTGAGGAAGGAAGAAGAACAATTAAATAATTAAGAGAAATAATAATGATTACCACAAGGAAAGAGGTCTGCTAAGACTTGAAATAAACAGGCATCTGTCACTGCTGACACAAAACAATAATTTCTGTGTTTTGTGCTTTGCACAAAGCTGAATTTTAATTGAAAATAGACCACTGTGATTTCCATAGTAATTGTGACAATAACCTAGGGCTATTGGTTCACCCTGGAAAAACTCATTTGTGTGATGAAAGAAGATCTGGAAGGTCAACCCACTTTCAAAATAATCTCATGAATGATGTTAATCCTTGCATTGACTGGTCCTTCCAGCCAGTTCTTAGGGGCCACTTTGTGGACATAGATCTTCTCTCCCCTCAGGAATCCGACCTCACGTTCCGACTGGCCAGCGGGCTTGTTATATGGCAGCCCATGTGGGAGCACAGGCAGCCCGAAGTCTCGGGCTTCACGGCGCTGGTGAAGCCCATCAGGAACATCATCACAGGTTCGTGACTGAGACACCCACCCCATGAGATGGTCTTAGCAGATTCCCTTACATGCAGGAATGAGAGTGAAGGGGCAATTTGCCCTTAAAGAAGCCAAGACAAAGAAAGTTTCTCCAGGGAGTTATCTAGGTGTTCCTAGTACGGGGGTCACTCTCATGACAAGCCTCTCCAAACCAAGGGCACATGCCGTGGTGTCATGTGACTTTACGTAAGTCATTTAAACTTCCTGTGTGACTTAACACAACCTTGCAAGGACATAATGTGCTCAGGAACTTTGTAAATGAGGAGTGCCATGTTATTCATAGGTTGTTTATAGTGACATACCATGCTTACTACAGTCATTCGAAAGGCAGATGAAATTTATGGTAGAGTAAAGATAGACTAACCCCAAAACTTACATGTATAAAATACATTAACCATGGAAATAAAATACAAAGTTAAGAGTAAACCTTGGAGGTTTAAACATCAAGGAACTAAATAAGTAAAAATGTCATAGCCAGAGTGATGTACTTCAGATTCCATGACTGGAATGAGGTGAATTTCATTTGATCAGAACAATCTGAAAGTGAAGACAGATGTGTGAGGTTAAAAAACTGAAAATACAAAGACAACTGTGGGGGAAGGACTGAATGTGGAAGGTGCGGGATGGGTAGGGCAGGGAGAGTAATGGGGGAAAATTAGGGGCAAGTGTAATTGAACAATAAAAAAAATTAAAAAAACCTGAAAACAGTGTAAACAACACATAAGAAACATAAAATATGCCATAGTAAAACAAAACTATTACTGAAAAAGCCATATTTTTACATTTGTTAAAGAAAAACATTTTCTTCATTTATTTGAAGACTTATCACTTACATAAATGTAGAAGTCACTTCGAATTTAGCTTCTCTCTCTCCATCCTCTCCCCTCCCCGCCATCCTCCTTCTCCATCTCTCCTCGTACCTGAACTATAATTTAACACATGTACAAAAACTATTAAGAATTAATGTCCAGGTGGATAGTACCTGGGCTATTTGCTTTACCCTCCCTTTGCTTCTGTTTTTTTATTGTTGTTCAAGTACAGTTGTCTCCATTTACCGCCCACCCCCCGCCATTCCCACCTCTCACCCTTTGCTTTGGAATCATATCCAGAGTGGGTTCCTTTCCCCTCTTCCTGACCCCTGTGGGTTTAAAACGGTGTCTAGCATCTCAGAGGAAATGAAGCTCAGCTTAGACAACATGGCCAGAAGAAAAAGCAATGGCGCATGGTTGACACTCCCCTTGGTCTCTTGCTTTGTGCGGTTGGTAAATCACTTTCCTCTCAGCACCAGATTACTAATAATTTGAATGGAGCACTGCTATCTTAGGTTCCCACTGTTCTCCATCAAAGACATAACTGATCTGAATAAGCTTCAGGGTAAGCTTACTGTGCTCACTAGAACACAGACCCTGGAACCAGGTAACCTGGGCTGGAACCTTATTCAAGAGTCAAGTGACCTGGAGCAAGTTAAACTTGCTGTGCCTCATGTCTTTGTCTGTAAAATGGGTCTAAAAATATACCATATGTTGTTATGTGATTACTTTACAGGTTAAATAAATTCATATATAACACTTATAACAGGAGTTGGTAGATGTTAAGTACCATGTAGATGTTAACTATTACTGTTTTTAGTATTGCCAGCTGTTTAGTACTTAACCTAAATGAGTCAAACTGAAAAGATGAAGAGATTTAGATTAATGATTTAGAAATACTAAGATTTTTTAATTGATTATGTGATTTCTCTTATAACATGTTATTACGTGTCTTCTTTTTAAGGTGTTATGAACTGTTCTATTTTTTTATTTGAAAATAAAATGAACTCATGAAATAAAATTAACTTATAAAATTTGTGATAGAATTTCTTCCATCTTTGCAGCTAAGAGAAGCTCTCCTATTAACAGCCAGAGTCAGACCTGTGAATCACCAAATCAGGACACAAGACATGGAGAGGTGAGTTATTTTAATCGTGAGAGGAAAGGGGGCAGCCATTCCTTGCATGCAGTGCAGTGTGAAGGGTAACACCTAAGTTCTGTAATGATGCAACTTCGTTTTAATGTCAGCTCCTCAATGTGAAACTTTAAATAGCCTCAGGTTTTCCATCTATTAATGTGGAAAATAATTGTATGCCCTCCCCAGAAATGTGGGTGGGGTGCTGAAACAAGGCAGTATACAAGTATCAGTTTATCTCAATGGCTAGCATGTAACATTAAATGTTAGTTATCATTATTCATCCCAGGTTAAATAAAGTATTGTCTTGTTCTCAGTCAATTATTGAATCCCCTAATATTTAATAGGCAACTTGAATATAGGTACAATAGTGCTTTAGCAGGTGGGGAGGAGGGAGTAGAAAAGAGTCATAAGATACCGCCTACCTTTAAGGAATCTAAAAGTTTGATGAGAAATCAAGACTAATACACATAAAACAGAATATAATTCAAGGGAAATTTGTCATTCACTATTTGGTTTGAAAAAGAAAGAAATGAGGGCAAGAATAGTTCAAAGCTACTTCCACTAGCTTAGCTCGTGTTCATATGACCTGCCTTCACTTCTAATTCAACATGCATAATATAAAACTTGCTGGCTTCCATCAAAACGGGATCCTCTTTTCAAATGACAGAGTATTACTGCTAGGAGTATCATCATCTTTATACCCTCCAAACTGGAAATTTCCAAGTCCCATGGTATCCGCTACTTACTGAATAATTGCTAAATACAGAGGATGTGATTTAGATGCCATATTTTCTCATCTAAGATGTGTTTTCTTTACTTTTAAAATCTTTGAAATTGAGTGTATTTGATGATCTTTAGCTTCTTACAATCTGCCTACTTGATAGCACTCTTGATATAGTCGTCATTGTCATGCAGCAAGAATTTGGTCATTTCCAGCATCTGAATTTGAAGTATCAGGGTTAGTGGCCTTAGAAAAATATGTCAGAGGGAATAATGGAGCACTCTTTTACAAAATAACACTCTTCATATAGAGAAAGCCATTCTATGGAGAAAACATATATTAACCACTCTGAGCTGAAATTTTTAAATTTAAAAAAATGCTAGGAATACCTACCCAATTTATTGCATATATATTTTCCTTTTGACATATACATAGAATGGATATATAATCAGAAGCTATGCCTACATATGTCTGAGATAGCCCCTTTAATAGGTATAAAATAAAAAGTCCTCACTGATAAGAAGTGTCCTGGATTTTTTTCTTATTTTTCTTTACAAATAAAATCTTTGTTTTATTATGGTTTATGCTGTTACAGTTGTCCCATTTTTTCCCTCCTTTGCCCCCCTCCACCTAGTCCACCTCCCACTTCCATAGTCAATTCCCACACCATTGTCCATGTCTACGGGTTCTTCATATATATTCTTTGACAAATCTCTTCACCTTCTTTCAGTCAGTCTCCACCTCCCTCCGTCCTTCTTACAGCTGAGGGTCTGTTCTGTGTATCCATGCCTTGGTTCTATTTTGCTCATTAGTTTATTTTGTTCCTTATATTCCTCTTATAAGTGAGATCATATGGTTTTCGTCTTTCACCAACTGGCTTATTTCACTGTTTGTTTTCTTAATTGAACATAAAATAATGGTGTATCATAACTCATTACATCTTAGATACAATAAAATACATAAACATCATATTTCATTCTCCTTAATTCTCTTTATTTGTTTTTTTGCTGAGAAATCATACATGTATTTTGTTTTCTTTTTTGTTGTGTAGCTCCAATGCACTCTTCAGTCTCTATGCCTGCTTCTACCCCTTAAATCCAGGTCCTCCTAACTAGATTGCAGCTTGAACCACCTAGCTGAATTTTCTACCTTTAGCCTCTTGTGTTCCCCATAAATATCAGTTAATCATAACTGTCTAATATTCCTAATAATGCATCATTTATTAACTCACCATTCCATAGAGGGTTATTACTGGTATATGCAAGGCATTATCCTTTCATCATATCCCTACGGTAGGTCCATCACCTCAAGACCAAGCTCCTCTCCCTGGTTCTCTGTGCCTTCTGCCACCTGGCATCACCCTTCTTCAGTGACCCCGATTACCCCTTCCATTAGTGAAGCACTGTGTCCAATATACAGAGTATGCAGTTTTAGCCTCTGATTCTTGGCTCACAATAAAGATCACTGTATCCAATTGGAAAAACATATTATTGCATCCCTACTCTGATGAGTGACAGAAAAACCTGAACTTTGCACTCCATTTTCACTTCTGGCTTCTATTTGATCAGCTCTTACTAACCTGTTGCTTGGTTTCAGCCTCATGACTCTGTTTGGTCCACCTCAGTATTGACATATCTTTGATGCATTGTTGATTCATCGCTCTTCTACGGATACTGGATGTGGGGGTGAAAAGGAGCTGAGTCAAGGGAAAAATGAAATAAAGTCTATGAAAGTCGTTATTAGCCTAGTGCTTATTAGAATGACACCTGTGCTTTCTTGAGGTCTCTTTCCACTCTCTGTTATAAGAAGGCAAAATTCCTTGGTCTGTGACATTACAATTAGCTATGGTGCAGTTTTTTAGTTTAAAAAACAATGTATGTAATATGACAGCTGATTCTAAAAGTTATACCTGAAGAAAAAATTCATCTGTTCTCTCCACCTCCAAAAGGGACTCCAGGTGGTCTGCGAAACACCGCAGTCAGACTCCATCTCCCCCCAGACCACGTCAGGCTGCCACCGAGGCAACTCCTTTGATGGAAGCCTGTCCTCCCAAACTTCCCAGGAAAGAGGTCCGTCGCATTCCAGGTACATGATGTTAAGGGCAAAAATGTATCCCCAGTCTCCAAAAACTAAAAACGCATTTTCAGTTTCTTGCATAGCCTCTATTCCTTAGGATGTGTACGTGCATGCTATATATACACCCCTGGTCTGGGCATAATTACATTAATAATTCCTGAAGAAGGTTCAGAATGGCTCTCATTTCAATGAACTGGAGTGGAGGTGGGAAGACATGTCTGATTTAATGAGATATTTGAATTACACAATATTTTAAATATTTAAATGCAGAAAGCCAAGTGATCCTATCCATCAAAAGGATATGCTTTAATGTATGAAAATACTTTATACCAGGAGACCCTTGTATTAAAGGGGATGCTCCCAAGGTACTCACAGGGAATTGAAAGGTCTGCTTTTTGTAAACGTTTCGATTCTGCCCCTTGTTAGCATGTGCACATGGTGAATTTGGTTTACAAATGCTGGCAGAAGGGGAGCCTCGATTCATGGGATTTGCCTTTGTACCCAATCAGAAGATCCACCCCCCGGGTGAGAAACCCTGAGACCATTTGTACATCCCTGGTTTCATATGAGAGTACTCTCTAGTGGATATTATTTTAAAAGGAGGTGTTTTAAAAATAGTTTCATTGAGGTATAATTTATATAGTATAAAATTTACTCATTTAAGTGTGCATTTTGGTGATTTTTAGCACATTTACAGAATTGTGCAACTTGCACGGTGATCCGGTTTTAGAACATATCCAAAAGTGCCCCTTGTGCCCATTTGCAGGCGCTCCCATCCCCACACCCTGCTCCAGATGATTCCTCAATATACTTTCTGCTTCTCTATAGTTACATTTCTGGACATTTCAAATAAATGGAGTAATACTGTATATGGTCTTTTGCATCTGGCTTCCTTCATTTAGCATAATATCTCAGGGTTTCACCCACATCATAGCATGTACAAATATGCCATTCATTTTTATTTTTGAAAAGTAGTCTTTTGTATGGATATATTTGTTTATCCATTCATCAGCTGAAAGATAGGTTGTATTGACTTTTTGCCTATTTTGAATAATGCTGCTATGAACATTCACATACAAGTCTTTGGGTGGCCATATGTTTTCAGTTCTGTTGGGTAGATTCCTAGGAATTTCAGTTCTGCTGGGTAGTATGGTCAATTTCTGTTTAGTTTTTTAAAAAATTGTCAGTTTTCCAAAATGGCTGCACCATTTTATATTCCCATAAAAAATGAATGAGTTCATCTTTTCTGTTTATCTTTGCTAGTCACTCTACTGGGTATAAAGTGTACACTGATTATGGTTTTAATTTGTATTTCCCTAATGACTAATGATATTAAGTATATTTTATGTGCTTCTTAGCTCTTTGAGTATCTATAGTGAAATGTCTGTTTAGATTTTCTGCTTAATTTTTTTCACTATTATCCCTGTTTTTTTAAATTTATTTTAATTGTTGTTCAAATACAGTTTTCTGTCTTTTACTTCCATCCCAGCCCACAGCCCCAGCCCTCCTCATCTCCCTCCCATTTCCACCCCCCCTAGTTTTTGTCTATGTGTCCTTTATACTTGTTCCTGTAAACCCTTCCCCTTTTCCCCTGAATTCCCTCTCCTCTCCCCTCTGGTCACTGTCAGCCTATTCTCTATTTCAGCGTCTTTGGTTATATTTTGCTTGTTTGTTTGTTTTGTTGTTTAGGTTCCTGTTAAAGGTGAGATCATATGGTATTTGTCTTTTACTGCCTGGCTTATTTCGCTTAGCATAATGCTTTCCAGTTCCATCCATGCTGTTGCAAAGGGTGGGAGCTCCTTCATCTCACATTAAGCCAGGCTACATAGATGTAGTATTTTTTAAAGATTTCTTAGAATTGTTGAAAGCATAGAATTGTAGGAGACCATTCTGCATGGCGTGGGCCCAGCTACCAGTGGAAAGCAAGGTCTGATGTATAAGACCCATGCCTACGGATAGGTTCTCCCATGGGGAATCAGGCCTACAATGTACCTCAGCTGCTATGAGACTTGCTTTTGCTAAAACTCCCTCACCCTGAATTGAGGCAGCAAACATTTACTGCAAAGTAACTTCCTAAAATCCATGCTAAACCTTCCAAGGATGAGTGTAACTGGTTCAACCACTTTTCCCTTTTCATTTGCTAATATCCTTCTTCTGTGATGTGATTACTGACTGCATCAGTTCCTTTGTTTTCTGTAAAAGGTAACCACCAAAAGTGAACCTGTGCATAGTAAATGAGGACCATCATGTAATGTGCTCAAAAAAGAAATAAAAGCCTGTCCAGGCAAGGGCCAAGGCTTTTTCTCGCCTTGAGAGAGAAGTCATGCCATCCCTTTTCCTCCACAGGACTCGGTAGTCCATGTGAATTTCTCATGTCTCATCCACAATGTGGCAGATCCCAAGAGCTGGGGTCCGCATCATAGAACCATATGAATATAATTGCTTTTTAACCAAAATACTATTATGTAGTACTTTTAAAAAATAACATGTAAATAGTTGTTTATCTTCATGTCTTCATTTTGAAATTCAAAAGCGAGTCAGTTGAATGATCTTTTGCTGGTTAAGAATATGAATTTTTGACAGCAACTTTAGTTGTGAAAGCAGATGGTTTGTGTTTATTCACATGATTTACAGTACTTGATCAATGGTGATGATAAGTACTTAAAATCATTTTTAATGTGGAGGGAATGCACGAGCATAACCAATCCAATCTGATGCACTAACAACATTTTAACCACTTCAACACTTTCAGCAATGAGGAATTTAATATTCTTATTTGAAGCTCATTTCCTTTTTAGATGGCTGTATTTAGTGGAATGTCCTTATAGCTGACCAAATTTTGCTTTTCCGTAGCTTCTGCCTATTGTGTTAGTTTTCTACCAGCGTATAACAAATTAAAACTTACCAGCTTAAAGCAACACACATTTATTACTTTACAATTTCTGTATGCCCAAATCCAGATACAATTCAGCTGGGTTCTGTGCTTTAGGGTCTTACCAGGCTGAAATCCTGATGTCAGGATGGGCTGCAGTCTCATCATAGGCTTGATTGGGGAAGATCTGCTTACAAGCCCTCTCAGGTTATTGGCAGGATTCTTCTCCTTGTGGTTGCACGACTGACGTCCCTGTTTTCTTGCTGGCTATGGTCTGGTGGTTGCTCTCACTTCCTGCAGGGCACCCACAGTTCATTGCCATGTAGATTTCTTCATAAGCCAACTCACAACATGGCAGCTTATTCTTCAACACCAGCAAGGGAGAGAAATTCGATCTAATTTCAGTCTGCTAATGCAGAGTCTTTATACTATTATATAACCACAGGAGTAACATCTCACCACCTTTGTCATATAAAATAAACTAATTACAAGAGTGGCATCTTGTCATCTTTGCCACATTTTATTGGTTTTAAGAAAGTCACAGGTCCTGTGCTCAGGGAAGAGAAGAGGATTATAAAGGATGTAACCACAGTCAGGTGGGAACCAGGGGTCTACCACAAGTGCATCCACCACCGCCTTTTTGAAGAGGTACAGACATTTCCCATAGTGTTGTAGCTTTCTACTTATTCAGAAGTAGCTGTCTTGATGACCCCTCCACATACATGGACACCAAGGCTCCCATTTTATTTTGTGACAATAATAACTTACTAACAAAGACACAATTCAATCAGGTTTGGGGGAAGGTAGTTACTTAGGACACAGTCTAAGGAGAATAACAATAGGAGCTACCTTTTATTGGAAATTTTCAATGTGTCAAAAACAGAACTAGGGTCTTTATAACTACAGCATTATCTAAATTTTAATTTATTTACTCATTTCTAGATCTTTTAAGTTTCTTGTAGTCACTGGGGTTGCAGCAATGTCAAAATTCTTCTGCTCAAAGAGCTCATTTTCTAAAAAGGTAGATAGATTAAAAAAGAATAATCAAATAAATGAATATAATTATATTCAGGTTACTCTTAGACTATGAAGGCAAAAAGCAAAGCAACAGGATGGAAGGTGGGCTCTATTTCAGAGAACTGAGTAATATGAAGAAGACAGCCTCATGAAGACCTCAGGAAGATCTGGGATGAGCATTCTGGGCAGAGGGAACAAGTCTAAAGGCTCTAAAGTAGGAATAAGTCAGTGTGTTTTGGGAACAGCAAGAAGGCCACTGTGATAAGAGAGTGTTGAGCAAAGGGGTAAGTTGTAGGGAATCGGAGATGCTGTGAAGGATCAGATCATGTAGGGGCTGAGAAGATATGGTAAGAAGTTTGGATATCATCTCACAAGTGATAAGAAGCCATTGGGGTTGTCTGAGCTATGGTTGTCTGCCATTAACTGGATTATACTTCTTAAACACTCCAGTTGATTTATGGAAAATAGTCTTAGGAAGCAAAAGTCGATTCAGAGACCAGTTAGGAAACTAATGATGCAGTTGCGAGAGACTCTGACCTGGTTAGAGTGGTGTTAGTACAGGTGGAAAGGCTGGGACTTGGGGTACACTTTTGGGGTGGAACTAATATGGCTGGATGTGGGGAGCAAGAAAAAGAAAGGAGCCAAGCAATATGCAGGTGTTTGGCTTGAGCAACTGGGTAAATGGTGATAAATTCAATAAAATATTCTGGATTTGCCTACCTCCCCCTATCCCCAAGACCACTACCATAAGTCAAGCCACTCATTGTCTCCTACCTATGGTGCTGCAAGAGTCAACTTACTAGTCTCCTCTTATGTACTCTGACCACCACCCAATAGAGAACATACATACTCATGGGAAATATAGTCCTGCTACTCCTTCACTTTCACTCTTTTAATGGGTGTTCATTGCTATCAAGATAAAATTTAAAATCCTTGATATGCCTGTCTAGGCCCACAGCATCGGGCTGCTACCTAGTTCTTCAGTCTAATGCTGTGCCACTCCCCACAGCCCAGTCACTGAACTCCAACCTTTTGTGAGACCTTCATAGGCACTAAACTTCTCCTTAGCTCTGAGTTTTAGAGTATGTTAATCCATCTGCCTAAATTGTTCCTCCATTTATCCTCATTTAACCAACTGCTTATCCTTCAAGACTCAATTTAAATATCATTTCCTTACTCCCTAAAGAAGTTTTGACAGGTCAACCATGTTAAACATTGTCACAAAACTCCTTGTTTTCCCTTATGCCACAAATGGCAATCATAATTTAAATACGTATGTGATTATTTGTCCAATAGCTGTAGTTTTTTCTAGGCTGTAAAATCCAAAGAAGAGGGACAGGTTCTTTTTTACTCCCTCCTCTATCTCTAGTACTTGATACAGAGCCCTTAATGAAAGGTATTAAATGAATAAATGAGTTTAATTTTCACAATGGCCTGAGAAAAAGACATTATTCCTTCTTCAAAGATGAGGAACTGAGCTCTGGCCGGGTGGCTCAGTTGGTTGGAACATTATCCTGTACAGCAAAAAGCTGTGAGTTTGATTCCTAATCAGGGCACATACCTAAGGTTGCAGGTTCAATCCTTGGTCAGGGTGCTTATAGGAGGCAACCTATCAGTGTTCCTCTCTCACATCAATGTTTCTCTCCCTTTTTCTCCCTCTCTCCCTGGAGTCAATGGACATATCTTCAAGTGAGGGGGAAAAAAGATGAACTGAAGCATAGGGATTAAATGAGGTGCTCAAGGACATACAGCTAACAAGTGGAAGAGCTAAATTTGAGCCCGGTCTAGCCAATTCCATGCTCCACACCCTTCGCTACTTCCCCATGAGAAGTTAGATCTTTAGAAAGAAAATAGTTGACTTTCTCTGGTAAACTACCCTTCTCCTAAATTATGTTTTAATGGAACCCTCTTTTCTCTTTGGTACCTCATTAAAAAAAGGAATGTTTCGGTTATTTCCCCTGATCTCTCCCAATAAGTGTGCAGCTCGGCCCTTATTTAGATCTTGTTTAATTGGATCTGGTAGCATCACTACTATTTTGACACTTCCTCCCTTGACTTTTCTCACATTACCTTTTATGGTTTTTGTTGTTTGTTTGTCTGTTTTTCCTTACTTCCATAACTGACCCTCTCTTTAGCTTCTCTTCCATGGCCCCCCTGTGTTGCTGGTATTTTCCTCTCCTTCCACACTCTCCCGCTGAGTGATCTTATTTACTGCCATAGTTAAAACACTAGCTATATGTTGAGGACTCTCAAAACTTTATATTCAATCTAATAACTCTTTTGATCTCCATGCCTATGTAATCAAGAGAGTGATGGACATCTCTTCCTGTACCTCATAGGTACTTCAAATTCAGCCTGTCTAAAATCAAGTGCATGCTTCAATATTCCTTTATCTCAGTAGATGGTATCACATTGACTGGTCTATACGTACAGATGAGTTAATTATTTTGCACATTCTGCACCTTCTTGCATTGGTTATGTGTTTTGCATTTTACTGAAATACATGATTGCTCCCCATTGAAAGTCTAGATGTGATGACTCTGAATGTCTGAGGCAAGATGATCCTTTGTTAGAATAAACAAAAGGGGATATGGAGGCCTATTATACCTCTTTTCCCTGCCAAAATCTACACATCACTCAAGGTGCAATTTAAAGGGCACATCCTCTCTATGAAGTGTTTTATGACCCTTTCCCCATGCTCCCTTATGCTCCCTTACCACTTTGTTAGAACTTCCAGTTACCATATATATGATTCTGCAGTGTATTATATTTAATTATTATGTATTAATCTGTCAAACTGGAGTATAAACTCCTTGAGAATAGACAGCTTATTTTATTTGTTCTGTGCTCTTCATGGCAAAGCCATTTCTTAATTTTAGCATTATTTCCCATCTGGAGGGGCTGAGAATTTTTAAAATCATTAAGTCCCAGCTCATTAGTTTTTAACAGATATTTGTTTAGTTCATGTATCTTCTTTCTCAATTTACAGTAAGTAGCAAGAAGAAATCAGAAGGCACCTTCAACACTTTCCCTGTAAACCTTCTTAGTTAGGTCACCTAGTTTGTTAAACATATTTAACTTTCCACATCACAGCAGCTTTCTGCCACTACAAACAAAGATCTTCCCTCTTCCAGCTTCCAATGACATGCTTCTCATTTTCCTTAAGCCCTCATCTGTAGCCTCCTCAAAGTTCAGAACTTATCTTAGCAATTCATGCAAAGCAGTTTATGCTTTTATGGTTTGACACACTTCAGAGTCATTACAGCCTCTGCCTACTGGCTGGCTCCAAAACCATTTCCAAAATTTAAGGTTTTATTTTGGTGCCACAATCTGTATTAGCTATCAATTGCTGTGTAACAAATTCCCCCCCAATCTTAGCAGTGTAAAACAAATGAAATGTGTTACCTCACACAGTTTCTGAAGATCACAAACCCAGAAACAGCTTAGCTAAGTGGTTGTGGCTTGGGGTCTTTCAAGACATTGGCCCTGGCTGAAGTCATCTAACATTGTTATTCTTGACTGGGCTGAAGACTGCTTTCCAGCTCACCTGGGAGCAGAAGCTTCAGTTATTCCCCATTGGGGTCTCTCCATAGGGCTGCTCATGACACTACTGGTTTTCTCCAAAGCACATTATTCCAGAAAGGAAAGGTTGAACCAAGAAAAATGCTTTAGTGTCTTTTATAACCTAATGCCAAAGAGACATGGCATCACTTGTGCTATACTCTATGGATTGCACCAACCAACCCTGGTAAAGAGTGAGAGGGGACTGCATGAAGGTGTGACTCCCAACAGGCAGAGACCATTGGGGCCTGTTTTGGAGGCTGGCTACACCAAGAATAATCATAATGTCACCATCATTTTATATATGATGATTATTATGACTCTATCTGTATATCTTCTTCATATTAATTATTGAGTATCCCTATATTCCTCCATTACTAATTCTGTTCTACACAAATTCCAAAAAGTTTTATTTAAGGGTAAGGAATTTCTCACTTGAAATACTGTGTTTCTGTCTGAATTTTAAAAATGATTAAAAACAATATCAGGGTGAAATCTTGAGGTCACAGAATATTCAGGAGCTTATATATCTTACTTCATTTTTCTCAACCATAGTAAGCACTGGAAATTTGCAAATACAAATATAAAGTGATTTTTTTTTTGTTTGGTGACATTAAGTGTTAATGGCCCCAAACTGATTTGCCTTTAAAGACAGTCAACTATAATATTTAATGTTTCCTCTTTGTGGAGGGACATTGTTTTTTCCATCTTTGTCACATTTAAACATTTTCATGCATATATGCATTCTTTGACACATATGCACACAGTTACCCACAGCACATGTATGTGTGAATTGGATGTAAATTGGTGACACTTTAGAAGAATGAATTAGGTCTTTTCCCTGCCTAGCTGCTGTGGCTGGTTGCCATGGAAATGATGCACAAGGCAGACCTTTCAGAAAATGCTAATGTTAATATATCTTCATTGGAGGAGTTCATGTATTAATCAGAAATGAAAAGAACTATAATAACAAAGCAATGTAAACATCCTAGGGCTAAAAGCTATCTGACTATATCAAACAAATCCAATTTTTCATCTCTTTTGCCCTGACCTTGACTGAACATAACTCTTCCCTGAACTCTGAGATCAATGAACAGGTAGGCAGTTTGTTAAAATTAATGTGAGATTTCATCTTTAATTATTGTATGCATACACTCAATTTCTGCTTCATTAAATACTACATGGGGTCAAGACTGATTTCCACAGCTCTCTGCCTCAGTAGATTACTTCCAAAGTGCTTGTCTGCCTTGGATGCCCTCTAAAAGCATGTCCAACTCTAAATAATAATAACTTGGTTTCCTGAAGCCACAGTTACCTGGAAAATAGATTAAAACAATTCCTACCTTTTCCAACAGCCTTTTTTTGGTCATATTATGTTCTTTATTCTACATGTATAAAAAAGTATATGCTAATTATAGCATATTTTTAAAGGTATATTTCTTTAACAATGAAAATCATCCAGGACGTACTTAGGTAGGTATGAACATTAATTTTTTGGCATATGTACTCTGTATTATTTTTACATATACAATTTAAAGTAAAATTTTTATAAAATTTTCATTTTTTATTCTTTTCTGCCAAATAACTTATAGAATCAAAGGATATTAGAGTTGGAAAGAATATTTCCATCATATCTTACAATAAACTGTCCCCATAACATCTTTATTCAGTTTTATAAACTTTTCTCTCACAAGTTAGTTAGATAAATGCTTGATTAACATTATAAAAAATGACTTTTATTGGTTACTTTGGTGAAACATTAACTACATCTGATAATGCTGTCTTAAGTGAAATAAAAATATTTACTGATCATTTTTGTTTTTTACTGACTAGTCACCCCAGTAAAGCTCATAACTTAAGCCAAATAAACTAGTATTTGAATAATGTTTAAATAGTTATAAATATTTGGTACAGAATGCTCTTTTTAATTCATTGATGTTTCAAATGAAGTCTCTTTAAATAGTGAGCAATGGAAAAAGTAAATTTACTTAGAATTTTTGATTATTGAAGTTATAGACATGTTTTCAGTGTCTGATCACAGTCTTGCATCATGGAGCCTTGCTGTCATGTGGTCCATTCTCATTGAACTGGCACCGTCTGTTAGGGAGTAGTTAATGACTACAGGACTCAACTGCAGTCAGTAATTACTTCCACTCAAATAAGTTTTGTGTGTAGAGAAAGACAGACAGACAGCTGGTACCCTTGGGGACAAAACTGTCAACATATTCCAGCTGGGGTTTCCATATAGGAATTGTTGTGGATGTCAACTTAAAGGTACATGCCCTGACCAGTGTGGTTCAGTTGGTTGGGCATCATCCTAAAAAGCAAAAAGTTGTTGGTTTGATTCCCAGTCAGGGAAATGGCTGGGTAGCTGATTTGGTCAAGGTGTGGTCCCAGCTGAAGGTAAAGGTGTGTATGACTGACGTTTCTCTTACATTGATGTTTTTCTCTTTCTCTTTCTCTCTTCCTTCCCCTCTAAAAATAAGTAAATAAAATCTTTTTAGAAGTACAAAATCATGCATTATATTTTTCTCTAGGACAGTTTTTCTCTAATCTTATTAAGAGCATTTATTTTAATTTTCATTACCTGGAGATGCTGTTTAAAATAAAGACTTATGGATTCTTTTTCCAGCAATTCTGGTTAGTAAACCTGTAATCTGCATTTTGAACAGCCTTGGTCCTCCCTGTCTCCCTTAGAATCCTCATGAAAGTGGTCCATTGGCATCTCATTATATGGAACACTGTTCTAGGGATTTGATATATTTTATGGAACTCCCTAATCTAAATTACTAACTAGAAATATTTGGGGACACTGACCTGCAGGGCCGAAAATAAAGGGTAAAGACAGCTAGTACAATGGGGGATGAATAATTCTGTTGAACTACTAATAATAACTGCCTTAATCACAGCAGCCTAGTCAAGAAAACAACAGTTTTCACAGGCTCTTATAATAAGTGAGATGATTGTCACACATACTGGAGGAACCTGAAATTACCCAGCGGGTAGCCAGCCAACCTCATACTTTGTGTTTTCTTTAAAAACCCAAGACTGTATCGCTTTAAAAAAAATCCTATTCTTCTAGAAAAGGATAGGTTGAGAGGAATCGGTTAGTTGATGCATTTTTTAATTTTATTACATTTATTGGGGTGACATCTGTTACTAGAAGTATACAGGTTTCAGGTATACGATTCTGTAATAAATACATAGTCTGTTGTACTGTGTGTTCACCACCTCAAGTCTCCTTCCTTCACCATTTATCCCCCCTTTATCCTTTTCTATCTCCCCACCCCCACGTTCCCTCTTGTGATCAACATACTGTTTTCTGTTTCTATGCATTTTTCTTTGCCTAGTCTCTTTACCTTAGTACCATATGATTTCACTTATACGTGGAATCTAATGAACAAAATAAACTAACAAACAAAATAGAAACAGACTCACAGATACAGAGAACAAACTGACTTATCCTGTCCTGAAGATGCTTCTGTTTTCATCATTATGAAGTTTTTCTCCACTCCGTGATTATAAAAGCTGGCCAAAAAATTTTTCTAGAACTATTATGGTTTCATATGTTTGCATTTAAATCTTAATCTATCTTGGTTTTATTTGGGGAATATAGGCCTAATTAAATTTTTCTGAGGAGTAAGTCTATATATTGACAAATATATCCTTTCTGCTAATATGATTCCTGATCTTTTTTACATATTAAATTCTTGTAAATATTTGAATCTTTTGTAGCTCCATATTTTATACCATTGAACTCTTGTTTATTCCCAAATCAGTAGTACATTGGTTGAATATAGTGTTGTGAAACACAGATAAATATATGGCAATTTATACTCTTCACACTCTTGTTTAAACCTTTCCTAATTACGCTCAAATTTTTATTCATCCATCCAGTTAAATTTCAGAACAGTCATGTTGATTTTAGAGATAAATCCCTTTGGAATTTTGGTTGGGATTTGTGATATTGTAATTTATAATAAGAAATATAAAATATATTTAGTCTTTGTGTCATTTCTATAAGAAAACTGCCAAGGTCTTCTAAAACCCTTAGAATTTCCTAAGTGCTGAGAGGGAGAAAAAGTGCCCTGTGTTATGTTAACGGGGCCTTTGGGATGCCCCTGCAGCTGGGGGTGGGTGTCCAGGAGTGCCAACCTTGTTATTAGAGGACTGGGGCTTTCAGTCATTTGCAGAATTTTTCAGGTTTGTGCAGAATGGAGGAAGGAGAGAAAAAACAACGAGGCTAGGAGGATCTCTAATAAGAAATGTGGTGTCTGTGGTGTTGATGAGAAGTGGTTGGAAGGGTAATCTATGGGATTTTCTGATGGATTGAAAGTTGCCCCTTAGCTGATGTCCAAAGAGCATTCTAGCTCCCCGGGAAAGAGATAAACTCTAGCATCACATTTGTGGGAAATGAGCTGATTACAGAAATCTTCTTTTCTTCATGTGACTACCAGTTCAGTTAAATCATTAGTATTGTAGCACCTTGTGTGAGCAAATTTTAATGTATTTAGTTTGCTACTTGTCAACTAAAATATTCAAGCATAATAGACTACAAAATGTCATTGACCTTCAAAACCACTGTGTACATCGGCAGTTGTCCCTCAACAGGCCAGACAATGGCACTAATGACAGCACTGATGGCAGCAGAGACAGGGAAATGCAACATGTACTTTAATAAGGAAGTTGAAAGGCTATGAAAATGATTCACAGGGTACTGGACCTAGTCTGGGTTTGGGTATTTGAACTTTTTACTGCAACCCACAGTGAAAAACACATTTTATTCATGTTAGGCAAAAAGATTTTGGGTGTTAAGGTGACAGACGGCCATCTTAGGCAGGAAGCCAGTTCACCCTGCAGGGGTGGGCCCCCATCACCTGAAGAGAGTATTCTTACATACCTAAGTGGGCCCATTAAATAGTTACCATTTTGGATTACACACTTTTTAACAATCACACATAGAGTAGTGGCTACAAACAACCTGAGTAGCACATGCCACTTGGCTATACATAACCCGCCCCGTCCCTTCTTGGGTGTGGAGATCTATGATCTACCATTTTGCTGCCACCCAGGAAGCTGCTTTTATCTGTAAGTCCCCTAATAAACTCTCAGTGTTATTCTGGAGTTGTCAGCCTCTTTTTTCCATCTCTCAGCTGAAAATGAAAATTTTCCCAAGGACTTAGGATACATGACAAAAATGTGAAGGGAAACAGAAGTTTCACTGACCACACAAATCCTTACTCAGTTTGGTGCATTCTGATGATTTTTATTTCAATTAACATTTTAATAGCAGTCATATTCTTTTGAATTAATCTCTTGAACCAATAATGGATTATAACTTTCATTTAAAAAAATATGGGTCTAGGAAGTTTAGGAAAATTTCTTTTATTCTAAGTGGCTGCTTTTTTTTTTTTTTTTTTGCTTAATATTTTTATGTGTGGGAAGCACCATTTGCTAGTTGGTAGCAGGATACAAAAGTTTTACATTTGAATTATCTAATTTAGGAAGACATTATACTTGGCAGTTAAGTTTAGATTTAAGATTACATACTGGACCCCAGATGTCCTCCATTTATAGTTTGTATTTATTGTCTATCATTTTCACAGGACCATACGTTCCTCAAGGCAAGGAAGTTAAACTTATTTACCTTCATATCCCCTAAGATGATGTATTATGCTGAGCAATTACTTAAAACTATTTTGTAGTACTCTTAAATTGATGAGTTAAGTAATTAATATGTCATATGTTTAAATTGAAAAGTAGAACTCCGGAACCATTATATCTCAATTTTTTGAGATATTGTAAAGTGAGTAAATTGAGTAAATTTTTAGATATGTAAATTGAGTTTTCAAAATGATTCATTTTTCCCGTAGTATAACTTTTGTTTGTTTAGTACTTGCAGTTTCCTTGTCTTTTTAACATAATATCACAATTGAAATTAAAATAGCCCAATGAAGTACACAAATATCATCCCCATTTTTATGGAGCTTAAAGTCAAACCTGACAGCTCAGTTTAATAAATAAAGAGTCATTGTGATCTGAGCCTCATCTGTGTCATAGGTTCTCATCATTGACCCCCACCCAGATTATTCACCAACTATATCAATTACTTGTGATTTTCCCATCCCACCCCAGTTCATGATGTTTTAAAAACTGTACCTTTGTAGGCATTATTCCTTCTCATTGAAATACCGTCCACCTGGATAATTCCTACCACTCCCCAATGTCTCTCCTTCCAGGGGGTGTCTAGCCAAAATGGAATGAGGTCGGTCAGGAGGGTATTAGAGTGAACCAGTAGAAGACTAAGTGAATGAGTAGAATGAACAGATGAGAAAAGCAGAGTGATAAGCCATGCGCCTCCCCTTGGAGTGTAGGACTGCCAGCATAATCACCTTTCTGCCTTTGGAAACAGGGTCTCTCTTGTGATACCTCCATGCCAAAGGTCCCGCTATGCCACCTACTTTGATGTTGCTGTTCTTCGCTGCCTACTCCAACCCCACTGGTCTGAGGAAGGCACGCAGTGGTCTCTGATGTACTATCTACAAAGGCTGCGACACATGTTGGAAGAGAAGCCAGAAAAGCCCCCAGAGCCAGATATTCCTCTCCTGCCCAGGCCCAGGAGTAGCTCGATGGTGGCGGCAGCTCCCTCGCTGGTGAATACCCACAAAACCCAAGTAAGAGAGACTCTGACCATTGTCATTTCCATCAACAGCTTTGGTTGTAACAGATTCCCTTTTTCTTCTGTGCATCTGGCTCTTACTTATTCCAGCACTGACTGGCCGGGGGTCACTGTGATGTTGTTATCCTTTCCCTTCCATCAGTTTACCATTCAAAGGAGTGAAATCTGAATGCCTTCTGCACCTAATCTAGAGTAAGCCTCTGTTGATCCGGAATAATGGAAAATTGGCTCTTATATAATCAAAGCACTGCTTAATAGAGAGTTCTGGCATATAATCTGTTGATTACTGATATCATAAAGTGTGTGACACTAAAGTTTTACTAAATATGATATAACCTCTTTTGCATAACTCAAAATTATTTATTGCCTCAATGTCATCATTAGGAATAGGCGTTTTTGATATATAATCTTGCTGTTATTATCTATGACTCTATATTGATGTGATAACATCCTCTGAAACCCACTTTTTGATAAACTAATGTCCTTATATCAGCTGGAACACTTTTTCTGCCCCTGTTTGTCATCTATGCTACATGTTGAATATGTAGAGGGAGACATGATTAGAAGTGTGTTCCAGTTGTTTGGGGTTACTTAGAGGTAAACTGTGTCTGAAAACTGTCTGCATATTCTGAAAATAAACATGAGTGATGTAATATCAGACAGTAAAGGAAATGTGCTTTGTTTTAGTAGTAGTTGATTCTGCCCAAAGTAAATGTGTCCTTTGGTGAATCGTTGAATGGAAAGCCATATTTTTTAATAAGAGAAAATGATACCTATCTTATCCCTATTTTCTTAGCTTTCCTAGATCTGGAGCTTCATGGTCTTGCTGTTCAAAACTCCAAACAGAGTTTATAATTAATATAAATTTATCTCCTCAGTAGCAGGATTTGTATTCTGAAAGTCTGGAAATATAAGTCTGGATATAAATATTTCATAGATATCAACACACTAGGCATATTTCTATTAAAAATATGGCATCTCAGTATTTATTTGGATATAAAGCCCTAAGTCCTCATTCACTATGTCTACCTTTATTATCTATTAAGGATCTCACCATGAAGTGTAATGAAGAGGAAAAATCTCTCAGTCCTGAGGCCTTTTCTAAGGTTTCTTTGACCAATCTGCGTAGGTCTGCAGTTCCAGATCTTTCTTCAGACCTTGGCATGAACATTTTTAAGAAGGTGGGTAGAGCCACTTATGCTTTTGATATTTTGGTAATAAAAAAATTAGTGGGGCATGAGGTACTTCTGATTGTTCTGCAGTGTGGGGTGGTAAAGGGACCTCGGGGGACAGAAGTCAGCTCCCAGCTATAACGCTGGCTTGTAGCATCACATCTATGTGCCTTGTACAAGTCCCTCTGTGCACGTGTGTGCTGCCCATTCTAAATGCTGCTGCAAAGCTGATGATGTACTTTCAGTGGCATGGTGGCGGAGGTAGTTGTGATAGCAATGGTGGTAATGCACATTTGTATGGTTCATCTCATTTTATCGAGTACTTGATATAAATGGTTCTCATTCAGTCCAGTGAGATCAGTTTTTCCCCATCTTGCACAGAAGAAACCAGGTCTTGCTGGAGTTCTCAGAGTGGTGAGATTATCATTGAACATTTATTCCTGAGGTCATCTCTGGTTTAAAGGCAACAAAACAATGAAACTTTGTTAATTCAGTAAAAAAATATCTTCATATCAGACCACTAGTTTTACTACTGCCACAACTTCCCCTTATGACTAAGTCACAATGTAAGTGTAAGTTTCCATTCAACAAACACTTCCTGAACATCCACAAGGAGATAGAACCCTACAGATGGGAAATTACAGGCAGCATCTTTAGTGTAAAGGAATAAAAGCGTACACTTGGGAGTCAGTTGGTCAGGGTTCAAATTCCAGCTCTGCCACTGTCAACCTGTGTGATTTTGGTCAAATGATAATGTATCCGTTTTTTAAATGATATATATGGTTTACAAAAGCATATATCAGTTTCTTGACCTCTAAAATGTGTACATATTGCACTTAATAGGTTATGAGGATTAAGTGAGATGATGCATGTGAAGTCCTTACTGTTACTGGCATTTAGTAAGTACTTTATAAATGTAACTGTTGTTCAGAGAGAGAGGGAGAGACCAAGTCTTACAGACTTTAGGCAGTTTGTGAAAGGTGAAGTCCAAACTCAAAGCTAGGCCATCTAACAGAATATTAGTTCATGCTCCAATGAATCTACCACTCCATGTCTCTTTTTTTACAAGTCCATGGAGCTAATCAAATAGAAAATAATATGTGCAGAATAAGGTATGTGTGGTGGCTTCATTTTCTATTTTTCAAAATGATTATGTTGATGAAAAACCCAGAACATATTATTGACTTATGTGAGCTCAGAGTATCGCTAAGAAAGCAGCCATGTCTGTCTTCACTGATATGCAATGGTCATAGTTTTTCTAGAAATGTCTATCATTATAGGGAAAAAAATAAGTGTTCAGTACTGACCACACTTTAGTAACTCTGGGCAGCTTTCAAAAATTCGACTGCCCAGGCCTGACTCCAGAATTGCTGAGGGTTAGGCCCAGACATTAGTATATTTTAAAAGCTTCCTAGACAATTCTAAACTCTTATTTATACTGAACCTTGAACTTGACCAGCAGCAGTAATGGGCTTGTTCCAATGCACGCTCCCCATCTTTTTTCACTCTCTTTATGAACAGCAGTACACATTTGAAGTTGTCTGGCAGAAACCATTGATCTCAATCTTAAAAAATGGAACAGAAAATACTGGCTCATCCGAATGGGATTCGGACTCAGGGACTCTGTGCTCGGACTCAGCGGTTTTCTGATTTTACCATGCATCAGAATCGCCAGTGAGGTTTATTAAACACATGTTGCTGAGCCTCACCTTCTGAGTTTCTGATCCAGTTTGGGTTAAACCTGGAAATCTGCATTTCTAAGGTGAACCTGATGTGGCTGGTCCAAGGACCATACTTAGAGAACCATTCCTCCACCCCAACCCAGCAATAAGACCTGGGGTGACCTTTTACCTTTTGCTTCCTTGCTTTCACTCTTTAAACACATTATGCAGATTTCTCCCATCTCTATTTTATGATACTCAGTGGCTTTCTGGGTCTCCTTTTCCTAGAACATTTCTTGTATTTTAGGGCAGGTCATGGAGCCCTTTGGGAAGCAAACTAGAACCTCTCCTTTGCCCTGTGCCTTCCCTTCCCCTTTCACCCTCATAGTTCAAGAGCCGCAAAGAAGATCGAGAGAGGAAAGGCTCCATCCCGTTGCACCACACGGGGAAGAGGCGGCCTCGGAGAATGGGAGTGCCGTTCCTGCTGCACGAGGACCACCTGGATGTGTCTCCCACGCGCAGCACATTCTCCTTCGGAAGCTTCTCTGGGCTTGGAGAAGACAGGCGAGGCATTGAAAAAGGAGGCTGGCAAACCACCATTTTAGGTGACCGCAAGGACCTTCCAAAGTAGGGCAGAGCTTGAGTGACCTGTTTAGGAATCTGTATCTAGGGCTCCCAGGCAAATCTAGATCTTCCTTGACCAGTTTAGGCAAGAAATTTGGGCCCCAAAGTGAGATTCTCAGTACAAAATAGTGCTCTGTCTTCACAGTCAAAGAAATGCAGAAAATTGAAATAACTATTGAAGTCTTATATAATGAGACAGGTGATGGCCCTAGTTCTTAAACGTTCTAGACGTGGAAACATAGCCTTAGAGGGTCACGTGCATCAGCTTTCACTGTGCATCCACAGACACAATTTATTTAACTTGAATGCTAAAAAAGAAAGAGTAATGAAATGTTTTCTTTTCCTTTCTGGATGACATATTAGGGAAGGCCAGCTTAAATTTAAGAGCTGACAGCTAGCCGGGGCCCAACAGATGGTTTCTGACATATGGCTTAGATTGGGGCTGACCTTGTCATAAGTAACTTCATCCATCATCTTGACCCTGAGTATTCCCAAGGAAAGGTCAAGCCCTGCTATTTGGCTGTACCTCAGAAGCTCCCGAATATGCCCTCTCACTCCTCTCCCCTCAAAAGACAAAACCGGGACAGAGCATCTTGCAGATTTTAACCCCTCCCCTCCTTGTGGTACTGCCCTCCATCTCAGGGAAATTTACCCGGCGGGGCAGTTCCGACGCAGCCACTGAGATGGAGAGCTTGAGCGCCCGGCACTCTCACTCACATCACACCCTGGTGAGCGACCTGCCGGACCACTCCAACAGCCACGGGGAAAACACCGTCAAGGAAGGTGGGTCGGAGGCAGCGCCTGCAGGCGGGAGTTCAGGTTCCTTTTCCTGTTTCCTGTTTTTACTCCTTGTTCCACTTTCATTGTCATCGGACTCCTTGTGCTTTCTGAAAACATGCATTCATGTGCCTATGTATTGCTTGGTAGTTGCCTTGTGGGCCATGCTTGGAATTTCATTAGCAGCAAGGGCTATTGGACAGCACAGTATGAAGCCTACTATGTCCCAGAGGGAAAGGGCAAGCCATTCATTGTTTTCAAAGATCATAGACCTACAGAGCTAGAGAGACTTGGAGGATAACTAGATTCAGGGCTTCATTCCCCTCTATCATGGCCCTCTGAAGGGTTTGCCCACCTTCAGCTGGAGGGAAGTCACTGCCTTCTAAAGTCACAATTCCTTTTTCAGACAGCTTCCACTTCAGATAAATGCATTCTGTGCTTTATGTGAGCAAACATGTGTCTCGTGGTGAAATCTGAAAGGGGTTCTCAATCTGTGCTCTTAACCTATGAGCATAAATTCGTCTCTCTTTTCCCTAGCCTGTATTCCAAATATTTGATGACATCTATTAGTGACCATTACAGATTTATGTTCATTACTCTAAAGAAAAGGAGAAGAAAAGAGTACTTGTTTGTCATTGCTTAAATATACTAGGTAAAACCAAATATTTAAAGAGCCACAGACTTGTAAGGAAATACTTCAACTAATTGAACTATATTAATAAGGTATGTCATCTAACAGTGGTGAAACCCACCTATTAGACATAAATTAAATTCTAGCCTGGGTCTTAAGGAAGCCAGCTGGAATTCACCTTTTTCTCTAACCATCATAATGTATCAGACATTCATTTCATGGCCATAACACCTGCAGCAGTTCTGTGGGAATTGAGAATAGCTCTGAAACTACAAATCACATAATCTATAAAGCTACAGCTGTGATTGTGGTCACATTTTATTATGTTTTACATAATAGTATAAGTGATGTGATGTTTCCAATTAATGTGGAGAAAACTAAGACACTGCTCTCCTTTTATTAGTGAGATCCCAGATCTCCACCATCACCGTTGCAACCTTCAATACCACATTGGCATCCTTCAACGTCGGCTACGCAGACTTTTTCAATGAGCATATGCGGAAGCTCTGCAACCAGGTGCCTATCCCAGAGATGTCACATGAGCCCCTGGCCTGCGCGAACCTGCCTCGAAGCCTCACGGACTCCTGCATAAACTACAGCTACTTGGAGGACACGGAACACATTGATGGGACCAATAACTTTGTTCACAAGAATGGCATGCTTGATCTTTCTGTAAGGAGCAAGAAGTTTTCTTACTGGAGCTTGAAAGATAGTGACTCTTTGGTTCAGTTTGTACTGTGTTGTGTGAATTGAGCATATCAACGCTTAGAAATATTGGACCTTAAAATGAAAAAGCCACCCATATAAAAAATTTCACAAGTGTGTTAACCTTCTTAGATGCACCCTTCCATTTTTTTTGAGAATTACATTAGATTTGAATATTTTTAACCCAAAACATTAGTGAATCCTGAATACGCATATATAAATACACATAAATGTGAGTGTTTTGCTAAATCTCTTTTTTCTATAATGAGAGCCAAAAAGTTCTCAGTTTATTTTCTTTTGTTATAAAAGCAACATGACTATAAACCTCCTGTGTAGCAGGGGAAATGAACAGAAGTCCAATAAAAGAATTAAACTTGTATTCTCAAGGATGCTTGTCTTGATTATAGTTATTAGCAAATGAAAGGGTTGTTATGTTTTACAATTATATTTCACAAAATTTTTTTACTTCACATTAGGGAATCTGGCTCAGCAAGTAACTTAAAATATTAAAGTTAAAGAGAACTTAATTTAAAAAGGCAAATATTTTGTGTTTAACATTGAAGGGTAAATAATGTTACAATTGTGAATGTGTAAAAGGAACTCATTTTTTCTTTATCCATTATTGAAGGGAGTAAAATCCAGAGGATGAAAATACTTTGATTTAAAAAGCAATTGAACATGTTTCCATTTTGGCAAATAGTTACCCTTCCATTAATTCATCATGTTTCATTATCCCCATTAACTGTCTATAGCATGGCAAGTTTGGGAATACTTAAATGAGATAATACACATATGCATTTTTAATTCTTTGGGTGTTTTATATTTTATATTAAGCACATAAACAAGGTCCCAAACTAACTTGGATAGAAACATCTAAAAATTATCTGAATTATTTATACTTGAGTTCATAGAACATCCTAAAGAAAATCAGTTAAACAGAATAACTGATCTATATAGGAAGAGATAATCTGAGTAACTTAATCAGCTTCTATGTATTTTTGTCTTCTCCCAGGTGGTTCTGAAGGCTGTCTATCTTGTCCTTAACCATGACATCAGTTCTCGCATCTGTGATGTGGCACTAAACATTGTTGAATGCTTGCTTCAACTTGGTGTGGTGCCCTGTGTAGAAAAGAACAGAAAGAAGAGTGAAAACAAGGAAAATGAGACTGTGGAAAAAAGACCAAGTGAGGGAACTTTCCAGTTCAAAGGAGTATCTGGAAGTTCCTGTGGATTTGGGGGCCCTTCGGTTAGTGGAGCCGGAGATGGTGGAGGAGAGGAAGGAGGAGGTGGAAATGGAGGAGGAGGAGGAGGAGGTGATGGAGGAGGAGGTGGAGGAGGCGGAGGCGGCCCTTATGAGAAGAATGATAAGAACCAAGAAAAGGTATGACTGAAAACTACCTTCTGTGTCCTCACGAATGTTGCCCCTAATTCCTTTCCACTGTGTGCTTCTCAGCAATTCGTTGACTCAGAACAGCTAGTCACTACAGCAAGAAACTGGTAGGTCTAGAAATCTGATCATTAGGTCTTTAGCAGGCATTAGTGGAAAGAAATGAACCTGTATTCTAAATTCAAAGACCATTGCCATCTAAGCAATGTTACGCCTAATTTCCTGGTCATGCTGTTTCTGCCGGGGAACATCTCAGATAAATTACATTGCCATAATTCTCAGTCTGCCACTAAGGATAGCCTCTTTCTCAAGTCTTTCAGGGTCTGACTTAATTGAGCAGTGTTCTAGTCTTCTCTGGCTGCTATAACAATGTCATAGATTGGGTGACTTAAGCAGCATAAATTTATTTCTCACAGTTCTGGAGGCTGGGAAGTCCAAGATCAAGGTGCAAAGTAAGTATGCTTCATTCTGAGGCTTCTTCTCTTGGTTTGTAGGTGGCCAACATCTTGCTATGTGCTCACATGTCCTCTTTTTTATGCATGCTTAGAAAGAGAGTACAAGCTTTTGTTTCCTTTCTTATTATGACACTAATCCCATTGGACCAGGGCCCCATTCTCACGACCTCATCTAACCCTAATTACTTCCCAAAGGCCACATCTCCAAATCCTGTTACACTGGAGATTAGGTCTCCAACATCTGAATTGGGGGAGATATCAACATTCAGTTTATAGCATGCAGTTTTATTTTTCCTCAAGATAGAATCTTTTTGTTCATGTAGTGAATGCATTTTTGGGGCCGTCAACTTCAATCAGGGTTAAGGAAAAAAAAGGGGAAAACTTTTGTTGCGTTAGTTGGCATTTTTATTGGCATTAGTGTGGAAGGCTAGCCTTGTTTTCTCATGTCTGGATTGTCACATTCCAGTGTCTTTAGCTTTCTTATTATTGATTGTTCCTTAATTTAATTCCCTTTGCCCTCAAACACTTGGCTTATGATCTCTGACTTAACATCAAGAATTAGTTTTCTCCTTTAACTTGGCTTGTATAAAAGAATTACCATAGCTTAAATTCACGTAACATACTGATTTCAACCATGGGTTTTAGTGAAAAATGCTGTTAAGAAATTGAAATCAACAACAGATTTGAAGCTCTAACAGGTGACATATTAGGTCAAGTGTTTATAAGTGTAGGATTACACTGTACAGAGTTCTACCATCTGCATATTGTCTAATCTATGAATTGTCAATTTTTTTCTTACAGGTTATCAGGTATTTACACCTGAATAGGTGTTACAATGCTCCTTTGTCTTTTATAATTTTTTTATCCATCTCTTTCCAGTCCCACTGGATGCATGATTAATGTGCATTTATCCTCTGTGTTTCTTCATCTCATTGTTTACTTCCATCTTCCTAACATTCTTGAAATATGATTCAACTACTTCTGCCCTAATATTCTTGGGTTTGTGAACTTTTCCTTCAGGTTTTTTTCCTGGTGTAGTAATGTATATATTGTTTTCCAATTCAAATTGTATCTTTTGATACTTAAGGTTCTCAACATCTTAGCTCCTCATACATCACTGATGACAATCTGAGGATCCTCAAATTTTATTTTAGATGAAAATCACTTAAATGATGGTACAGATCATAAGGAATTATATCTTAGACCCTAAAATTGAAGGGATCATTTAGTCAGCAGTTATGTGAGAATTAGCGGCCAACACAGTCTCTGAGGACCAAATTTATAAACCCAGCAAACAATGAGATTCTTCCTAAAGTATCATTTTTTTTATCTATCTATCTAGTCTGGCCACTAAAAGAGATGACAGATGGCAGTATTTCCATTATAATTTTCAAGGGGAAAAACAAGAAAGAGACTTGAGAAATTTTGATAAGCATTTATCAGTAAAATGTAGATATTCCAACTAAATTGATGAGAGCTTTGTTATATATCCTAAGGATATCTGAGGTTCATTATTAGTATTATGTTTTTGTTTTTATCCAATTAGTATTTTACCCAATTAGCATTTCCATCTAATTTCTATTGAAGAGCTGCAAGTCTGTTGCCTATTTAAAAATCTAGATATTATACTAGATACTTGATAATATGTGTTATTTTGACCAAAGTTATCATTTTGGGTTAGTATAGGAATTTTTTAAATTACGTGGTCAAAAACAGCCACCAAGGTATGTGTTTTATAGTGAGTTCTCCAAAATAGTATTCTCTGTTGTACAAAGAATTTATGCAGTAAAACCTGACTGTAGGTCAAGTCCACTGTATTTGTGATTCACACTGTTCTGTTTTTTCCCAAACCCATCTGTTACCTTCAGTAAAATCAGGGTTTATCTAATTTTGCAACTGAGTAAATACCAGAAGCATGGGGAATTGATTAATTCAGAATGAAAATCTGATTTCTGTGTTTGCCACTGACTAGTATGAGAGCTTGAAATGCTATTTAATATCTGTCTTGATCTTGGCCTGTAGCTGGATACATCCTTCTGAATGTCACCTGTGAGAGAAACCTAAAACCCAAGATCATAGGAAAGTCTAACAAAATACAACCTGAATAGATATTTGCAAAGAGCTTTTGCAGCTAGGGTTTTATTTTAAAGAACATGTAATTCCAAAATGTATGTTAATCCGTCTTCCAAATCAACCCTCATCCACGGTGACCTATTCTGAGCACTGCTGCCTCTGGTGGTGAGTGTGTGCACAACACAGGGGCTCAGCTCAGGGGGCTGGTCAGTCTGCAATCCAGTCCAAGCTTTGCTCACTGAGCTGTTCACCCAGAGACTGCACCCACTAAGTGGGCCCACCCATCCCTGATTCATCTGCCCAGAGGAGTACTTTTCTAATTTGCACAAACTTGCACCAAAGGATAGCAGTGCTCCATACCTAGGAATGATAATTAACATTTATTTTGCTAGTATCATGTGCCTTATACATTTTGATTCATTTAATTATCACAACTTCCTGAGACAGATACTATCATAATTCCCATTTTCTAGGGCACAGAGTAGTTATGTAGCTTGCCCAAGGTTATGGAGCTAAGATTTAAACCCAAACTGAAACACTCCTGAATTGGGATATATACATATAAGAATGAATGAATGAATGAACAGATAGATGCCTATTGACAAGTTTGAGTCTTCCATTTGGAATCATCCGTGCTATAGAGTTCTCAGTAAACATACTCCATCATGGAGATATGTGTGCAGGAGTTTTCCTGAGGTGTCATCTCAGGATCAATATCTGTGAGGTATAAAGAAAGTAAGATGGGGCAGAGGGAGAAGTTGAACTGCAATTTAATTGTAATAGAGACCTCAGCCCATCACCACACAGGAAGCTTTGGATCTGGGATGGCTCCTCAAAGTAGTCCCCAAATGAAGTAAGAGATCCCACCTTTGTACTACCCATCTCTCTATTCCCTTGAATATCTATTGAAAACAGACTGCTTCCAGAATGAGAGCATAACCTTGGGTGAGGCAGCTCGCTTTAGCTAAGGGCAGTGCTTGGAGAGGAACTAAACTCAGAGCCGTGAGCTGTCAACACTTCCAGCAGCTCAGAGAATGACTGCTTCGGTCCTAAAAGGGGCATCTCTGGGGTCCAGCACTGTACCTACTCCATCAGCCCACAGATTAGAAAAGTAGGGCCAACTACATAACATTAGGGCAGAGAGAGTCTACTGTATTCTGACACGTGCAGCCTAGGTAACCCCCTAACCCTTTCACACCACCCACATCTGAGTATGCATGTGGCCCCAAAGTTTACGTATAAACCTGATTATATGACTATGGAAGAGCCCTTCACAATATAAAAGGCAATTCTTATTTATTATTTAATTTGTTCCGCACAGACAACCAATGAACTAGGAGGGAAGCTACTAGGATACTCAATCCACAGGTCAGGAAACTAAAACACAAAGGGACGATTTAATTTATCGCATGTGATGTGCAGTTAGGGGACAGGAGACGGAACCTCAAGCCCGTGCGTGGTGCATGCGCTAACAGCAGACAGTAGCCAGAAGGACTAAGGAGGATGGAAGCCTCCCGAAGGTAATGGCACTCCCTCACCGGGATCTGCGTCATTCCTTAGCAGCAGCTTCCTTGTGTTTCTTTGGAAATAAAGCAAGGAAACTCATTTTTGTGGAAGCTATCTATGGAAGCTTTCTCTTGCCCCATTTAATCCATTAACAACAAGGATTAAATGGAGCAAGAGAAAGAATGGTGGCTCTCGTAATTCATGCAGGAAGGCTTCCTATTTAGCTTCAAAGGAAAAATCAAGATGCATATTTACTAATTTCTTAGTATTTTCACTTTCCTTGTACATATGTATTATAATATAGTGAAAGTATAAAATTAGAAGTTTTTTTTTTAATGACATAATTTGTCATGTGATTTCTAAGTTCCAAACAGATCAGTGCCAGAAATTTAGGAATAATTCTTGCCGGGGGGTTGCTATCAGAAGCCTACTAATGATGGGATCTTCTAGGAACACGTATTTGCCTTCCTTACTGAGAGTCCCCACTGTCTCTCCCTAACAGTTTTTCTGATAGTCGGTCAAGGATGCAAAAGCATATCTTTTAATAAAGAAGTCTCCATTCATATCCTCTAGTCCTAGAGGGTATGCAAACTGCGTAGATATTTTTCTTTCTTTTAAATAAATCATGTCCTAACTCTTAGAAAAATTAGCATGCTTGTTGAACCCTTGACAATTCTATTTCCCAAGTTGCAGGTGCTCACTATAAAACAAATGAACATGGTTTAATCATAAAATAAAATCTTAGTAGTAAAAGGACCTTAGTGACTAAGTAGCACACTTTCTTCCTTGTTTGTGGGTACTAGGAAGAAAGTACACCAGTAAGCAACCATAGGCTTGCTCTCACCATGCTCATCAAGATAGTGAAGTCTTTGGGATGTGCCTATGGTTGTGGAGAAGGACACCGAGGGCTCTCTGGAGATCGCCTGAGACACCAGGTATTCCGAGAGAATGTAAGAGAATTAAAGTAGATTCCATTTCCTCTCCCTCATCCCTCCAATTTAGGAATGAGTCCTTTCACAATGAGGGTCCATGTTCCCTAGAAAATACTGAATTTCATATGGGTGCTTAATGCCGTCTTGGGGTGGGAGGATTCCCACAAGATATCTTGAGACATCTAAAACCCCGGCCCAGGAAAGTGTATTTGGGAAAACATTTCTGCCTCCTGCAGGGGGCAGGCCAACTCCCAGTTGGTGAAAGAGTGTGTAATTGGAATACGTGAATTGTGGTTTGAAAGAACTTTGCAATGATGAATACATTTAGCAAGCTTCCAATGCTCTGTGACAAATGACTTTTTAGTCACCTTCCTGGGTACTAGAAAAGCATATTTTGTATTAAAGAAAGGAGTCAAAGTTTGGGACTCAATTTGTTCTAAGTAGATACGGAAAATGGCCCTTATTGGGACAAAACAGGACTGTAAAAGTAGCCAGTCGTGTTCTGGCTACTTTGAGAATGAACCTTGACTTCTAACTGTATGAGATCATGTGCCTTTGAACTATGTGAAACTTGAAACTCTGCACTTGGGCTTGCAAAACCTAATTATGTGATGGAAGTGGTCTCATGCCCACTCGTTTTCACTTGCCTCCACGGATTGTTACTTTTCCCTTCACCCTGCAGCAATGACCCACCTGCACACCAAGCCTGGACGGGGACTGTTGTCTCATATGTACATGTGAATGGAAGTCCTAAGAAAATACGTGCCTAAAAATAAGGGTTTGGTGCAAATTTGAGTCCAGGAAGCCATTTGGCATATCTTGGCAGAGTTTTAGGATCATGTCAAAATCTAATGCCAGCCTGTTTTTTCTTGGTATTAGGTTTTGTTGTGAAATGTTCACATAGTCTTAGCATGCGGTGTTTCTTTATTCATCCTTCATCTACTATCTATCCATCTATGCATGGTGTTTCTTTCATATTCGATTTCATTGCATATATTAGCTTATTAATGTATATGGGGGTATATTCCACAGTAATTAACTTCCAAATTATGAAACTTGGAAACTTTCACCAAGATCTAGATTTTGAGGCCAAAATTAAATCAAAGTAATAATAAGGCAATAAACAGCTGACCTTGCCTCCCCCCATCTTCGCCCAAATGCATATGATTTTTGATTCTACCACAGTATGAATAAAGCCTTCAGGCTGAAACCACATCACTCATCACACAGAAGACCAATTCCATGAAATGAAACACTAAAATATAATATGTCATGCTTTAGTTGGAGGTATAAACTGGCTCTCACACCAGAACCTATCTTTCTAAACTTGGAAAAGGTAGGGCTAGTTGGATCAGAAGCCATTCAGGAGGCTGTTGTTTCTTCGTAGTCCACTGTGCTTTGCTCTCCAAGAGTTCTGAGTGTAATTTCCTATCAGGATGTATAGGCAGTATTCCACCTTCCTTCTCAGCTTTGCTGACTTACCTGGCAGCACCCCCATTATCTTGTAGCCCATCATATTCATTATGGGGATTGTATGTGCTTAGCCATGCTCAGTAAACACGTTGTTCATTCTTCAAGAGATAGAAATTTGGGAATTTTTCCCTGGGAATGTTTAATTCAAGGAGCTAGTTATTTCTAGATTTCTAATGCATTGAACTTTCAGAAGGTACTTAACTTTTAAAACATTAAGACTATGTGTTAGCTCTACCAGATGAAATCCTGTATGTTTTTTAAAAAGAAAAAGAAGCTCATTGTAATGATATTCATCAAAGTGCCTAGCAATTTCAGCATGTCCTTCCTAGATTAATATGACCATTAACTGGTACTCCCAAATTATTGCAAGGGATTTCATCTTTAGCAGTTTTATATCCCTTGGAGAAGTTTAGACTATTCATTCAGAATCAAACCACTAAAAGTCTGATATTCTGATTTTTGCTTAAATTTCTCATTGAACTCATTTAGGTATTCTGATAGTCTCTAACTAGATTTGAAAGTATGCCATTTTAGCTGTATTTTATAGAAAAGATAGGATAATTTGGACTTCAGGACTTTCCAACCCAGCATTTTAAAGTGCTTCTTAATTATTGTAATGAAGATCTTCACAAATTGTTTATGGGATGATAATTAAATATTTCTTCAGGCAGAACATATTTTATCTAAGTGCTTTGCAAACTTCATTTTGCAGTAAGCAACATTTCTTTTATAAGAAAAAAAAATGAGCTCACTTGAGATCTAGCAACCAGTAACTTCCCTGAAATGAAATCCCTAATTTCCCAATGAGCTAATGAAGGAAGAATGAGAAAAGTCACTCCACCCAACGTTGTGATACTTGGAGAGATGGTACAAGGTCACAGCCTGAAGCCTATTGCTAATTTATAGTTTCATCCTTTTAGAAGCCTGCTTTTCCCTCTCAATATTTCTGAGAATCTTTCTCTGGGCCTTGATTTGTCAAAACGGCAGTATGACTGAAATACTTTCTTCAGTGATACTTCTGTCACTAAGAGAGGTCAGGAGACCCCTTTGTGGTCCTGGGTAGCACCAGCGCATTCCTGCACTGGCCTTCTGTGGCTAATGACAGCGACTTTTTTTGTTCTGGTGGTGGGGATTACCACCATTTTCTCTGCCAGATGGCAAAATTATTTGCTGGGTCATACGAAATAGAACCTTGAGTAGCAGGGCCTAGCCAGTGGTCACTTGTTTTTCATATCCATCAAGCCAACTTTATTTAAATACCACACTTTCACATTCAAATGCAGACACGTAAGTAAACAAACTGGACTTGACTTTACTATGAGCCTCTTTCATGCTTCAGGGCTCTTTCCCTTTCGGCTGCATCAGAGGACAGTGGATACCTGCTACCTCCATCCCTTTCACTCCCCTCCATTAAATCTGCTTCGGTTCAAAGTAGCTGAGCCTGGGAGTGGCATGCTCCTTCCCATTTTTCTAAGCTGGGATTTCCAATCCTATCACCCACCTAAATTTTACACTTTGAGCTATTTTCAATGAGACCTTAAAATCTGGACTTTGGTGAAAATACTGAATTCCCTCTGGCACCAGTGTTAGACCTTTGGTGTTTGCCCATAGCAGCCCTTCTCAAAGTAAAGCACTGGGACTGCTCAGCCTGTCTCTGCCCACTTCTTACTGAGACAAGAGAGGCTGGCAATGCTGGCCAGCGGGGATGGATAGAAGCCATTGCATTCTGAAGGCTTCTGTCTCGGGCTAACGATATTCTTGGCTTAAGCTGGTACCTGTGACTTTTTCACTTTTCTCCCTTCATTGCAGGCCCAGAACTGCCTCACTAAGCTGTACAAGCTAGATAAGATGCAGTTCCGCCAAACCATGAGGGACTATGTGAACAAGGACTCCCTCAATAATGTAGTGGACTTCTTGCATGCTTTGCTAGGATTTTGTATGGAGCCAGTCACTGACAGTAAGTAAAGCTGAACCAAGTTCAAGTTCTGGGAGAAATTGCTGTGAGGTGAAGCAGATAGCATTTCAGAGTTACACTAAATTTCTGGGGATAGAATGTAGAAGAGATGCGTGTATGCATAGTGTGTGTGTGTGCGCGCGCGCACTAGTGTATAAACAACGGAAGCTTATGTATCATCTTTAGTGACATATTTGGACCCTTTCTGAGGACAACTTATCTCAACAAATGGGAATTTGGGAAAGCTGTGGCATCCTCACCATTAGTCCCTCCACCCTTACCCTACCATTCCTCTTTTTCACGTGACCTTCTGCTGTGTGACAACTGAGGTAGAGATCAAGAAACAAGGGTACATAGTCACAGATAGTCATGAGAAATGAAAAAGCAAGCAAAATATAATCAGAGACATTGAAATTAAGAACAATCTGACAGTAACCAGAGGGGAAGTGGGAGGGGATAATGGGGGAAAGGGGAGAAGGGTTTTCAGGAACAACTATAAAGGACACATGGACAAAACCAAGGTGGGTGGGAGCAAGGGAGGGAGGTGGGTTTGGCTGGGGTGTAGGGGTGGGGAGTGGTGGGGAGTAAACACAGACAACTGTGCTTGAACAACAATAAAATAATTTTTAAAAAAAGTAAAAAAAAGTCAATGAATAAAATGTAAAAGCAATAATATAATTAAAAAATAGAGGAAAAAAGAAATGAATGCCTGTTATGTGCTAGCCACGGTGTTGGGAGCTTTCTTCAGAAAATAAAACAGGCAAGGAAACTGTAGCTATAAACATAGTAGTAACAAATTCAATATATACATATATGCATACATGCACACTGACTTTAAAAAAATAGGCAAAATAGATCTATAGACAGGTCCACAATATTTTGTTTATATTTTAGCTTTGTGGCTTTAAGAAAAGTATAGAGACCCACGTTACAGGGGGAGACCAACTGCATCCACAGTAAACCAAACACCAAATGTCACTTGACTGCAAATGCAGTAATGAAATGAAAGTGATGTGTGAAGCCTGAGTTGAGTAAAATTCACATTTTAATTAGAGCCTGGGAAGAAATAATTTCTTAGTATAGGCTTTTGTTGTTTATATAATACATGTGTAGTAGCAGTAGCTGATTAATTTATAGTGAAGTTATATTTGGTGGATCTTGAAGAAGTTTTCAGTTTGTATCCCAGGCTTTACTGTGTGGGTATCATATTAAAAGAAAATATTGCTCCTCTGTAAAACCCCTGGAGTAATGTACGTTATCAAAGCTGTTTTAAGCCAAGTGCATTACAAACTAGAAAGAAAGAATGAGAGGAAGAGAGGGAGAGGGGAAAGGAAGGGAAGGGAAGGGAAGGGAAGGGAAGGGAAGGGAAGGGAAGGGAAGGGAAGGGAAGGGAAGGGAAAGGAAGCATGGGAATTATGGTTGAGACTGTGAGAAAAATCTTGATAACAAGCTATACAAACTGTAAGCATAGATAGACTAGTCCATTTCTTTCTAATGTAAAATCTAGGGATTGTCCCTTGCCAGCTGATACACAAAGTTAGAGGATGATAATAAATTTCATTACTTTAGGGTGATGGATTCCTGCTGGGATTCTTGAGAAATGGAAGTGGCTCACAGTGAATGAGCCAACCAGACACACAGGTCCCTGTCTGGTCAGCCTTGGAGCCACACACACCCTGCCCCTACGGTCCACAGTCCACAGGTGGCTTGCAAGCAAGCCCTGAGGAATCTTCTGACAAGCCCCCAAAATACCTGATGTGCCCCCATCAAGATACATGTATACACGAAAAACTGGCATAAAATGCCACAGAGGGTATGGCCTTAGTTCACTGGCATTTCACATGTGAGTGAATTAGAAAGAGGAAGCTCTGAGAGATTGTAGATCCTTCTTCAATCGTATGCCCAGAGTCTCTGGAAATGAGAAGCTGCTGGAATTTCTTTGCTGTTCTTGGCGGGGCTGTCTCCTTTCTGCTCCAGTGCCTGCAGGAATTCCTCTCCAGGCCCCTCCTGGTCCCTTCCCTCGGCCTGCCCAACTCACCTGGTTGGCCTCCCTCCCTGCTAACTCAGGCAGACCTAGCGATTTCCACCAAGAGCCAGTGTTCCTCACCACCAAGAAGACTGAATCAAATATATTTTTCTCCAACGAGGGACCCTTTAGTAGATCATTTTTTAAGTGATCACCAATTTAAAAACTACTCTAGGTCTAACAGTTGATTCTCTTTTCTTGGCTAAGATTTACCAATTAAAAGTGTTCCACAAAGCGATAGAATATGGCACAAGAAAGACTCTGAAGGAGACTATGAGTTGCTCATCCCCAAGTCCAAGTCCGTGGAAAGGTCATTAAACCAAGGGCATCTTTAATCCTCTGTTTCTGTATTCCACATAGCCCTTCATTCCTTTCTGAGTGCCAAGTACTTCTTTAAACTGTGTAGCTTGATGGAAACTGCCTTTAATTCATGACTTTGAATTCCAGACAAGGCTGGTTTTGGAAATAACTTTACCACAGTGGACAACAAATCCACAGCCCAAAATGTGGAAGGCATTATCGTCAGCGCCATGTTTAAATCCTTCATCACACGCTGCGCTTCAACTACACATGAACTGCACAGCCCTGAGAATCTGGTGAGAAGCTCACCCTTTCTTCCCACAGGAGTTCTCTTTCTCTGCTCAGAGAAAAGTTCTCACGTTGTAGGCCATGGGAAAGAGAAGTTGAAGTCTAAAAGTTTGCATTTTAAAGCTAAAATATCTGTTCTTTCAATGTTACTAGTAACTCATGGTGGAGCCTCAGCAGGTCACTTGTCCTCCTTGTTACTCTTTCTCCCAACTGCAGATTGATTTCTCTTCCTCTTCTGTCTCAGAGGTTTCATGGTGGTTGGTGTAATAGTTGCAAAGTACTTTGAGTCTTTCAGAAAGAAGATGTTGGAGCTCAGCGTGTTAGCTCGTGAAATATTAAAGAATGTTTTACCAAGCATCTTTTGAAACCATACTTACTTTAAAAATTAATGCAAATATGCTGCTGAAATAGTTTTCTCTTTTAATAGAAGGCTGTTATCTTTTAGCTATTCTTCATAAATGACTGTGTTAATTAAACCACTGAAGCCACAAGTAGAGAAAGCTAGAGTATCAAAGGTTAGTTCTTAATTGCTATCAAGGAGATTGTGGTTTGGGATACTGAAATGTATGCACATCAGGGCTGACAAATGTGATGTCAAGAGAAGGATTCAGGTCTCTCTGAGGAGTAGAGGAGTGTTTGTCTATCTTACCAATTTGTTAGATACTCCTGTGCAGAAATCAGTCTGTTTATACAGATGGACACTATCTGATAAAACAAGGAAGTCATTTGGAGCTATTCTAAACAATTGCAACTATTCACTTATCTCGAGATAAACAGAGCAAAACCCCAAACCAAAGGGAAATAAATTCTGTTGGTTGTCAAAGCCACCCCAGCAATGTCCTTGGAGCTTGAGGATCATCACATGGATGCCATCCATGCATTCGCTTTGGTCAAAGAAAGAAATAATTTGACAAGCTGATTATAATATATGTGAGAACTTATAAATCTTTAGGGTATAAACTCATGTATAGAAGAAATACTGTGTTTCTTAATTTTCTTCAAATCACCTTCATTTGGACTTTGACCCCCTATTCCACCAGAATTGCTGGAAGTTGAACATCAGTCATTGCTGAGTTTCCCTATTTCACAGAGGGCTGCAAGTCTTAGGCAGGACCTTGGGCCTGGGAAGGCTCCATGCATTCCCATCATCAGTACACACCCGCTATTTCACGTAGTACTTTCTGCTGCATGCTTAGGTCTGGGCACTCTGGAGAGTCTGGAACCCTTGCTCTTTCTGGCCTTGTCCCTTTCATGGAGAAGTTACCAAAGAGCAGAGTGAACACACAGGGCCTTGCTGCCCATAGGACCTAAAAAAAGGACACTGTCTCTGTGTTTTTCTTAGTAGCTGTTCCTTCTGCTTTCCTAAAGACCACGGGCATGATTGTCCCAGTGATCATAGGTTTTGAAACCCAAGGCTATCAAGGTCGGTGTTTTTAGGCTTTTGTGTTCTGATTTACCATGAACCTTTCCTAGGACCAAAAATACAACTGCCTTTTTAAAGAAGCAAGGGAAAGGGGGAATGGTTGAGTACAAAAGTTAATATCTCTCCCTCCCAAAAGCTCTGCATGTATTTTTAAATATTAAATCATCAATATATTGGTTTTAGTAGCCCTGCATCATTTTAAGTTCACAATCAAGTTCCCATTCCAATGGGCTGCAACATACATGTTATTTGTTAAATCTATCCAGCAAAATATCAGGCTCCTTGAATATCATCAAGCTCTGTGAGGAGTGTATAGAGGACTTAGCAGTTTTACCACAATGATACAGAAAATTTGGTGAAGCTGAACAAGAACTGAAATCTCTAGTATAAACAAAATTCTGATTGCATTTTTTGCACACATCTCTTTAGAAGTCAAAATGTAGAAAAAAGAATTAAAGCTTTGGAATCCAGCAATTAAAAGTGTATATTGATATCTGTCTAATGATAGCAGCCAGCTTTCTGAGTCTGAAGCATGCTAACCATTCTCTTTCGCACTAGAATGATGGGCACGGTTCTTGGAAGCATAGCTATAGGAACAACGGAGAGGAGGGATTCCATGAGTATCATCTAGGAAACTGTCTTTCCTTTATGATTGCAGTGCTCATCCAAGCCCAAAGAATTACCTTCCCTCCCTCTTCCTATAAAAATTAAACAATCACACAACTATCTTTCTTTCCCCACATTTCTCTTCTTGCATCCAAATAGGGTCTGTATTGTGACATCCGTCAGCTGGTCCAGTTTATCAAAGAGGCTCATGGGAATGTCTTCCGGAGAGTGGCCCTCAGCGCTTTACTTGACAGTGCCGAGAAGTTGGCACCAGGAAAAAAGGTGGAGGAGAATGAGCCAGAATCCAAGCCTGCAGGCAGTAAAAGGTTGGAAACTTACGCTCTCAGAATATCAGTGTTTGTCTGTGTCTGTAGATTATGATCCGCTGCTGCTCTGTCCGTGTGGTTCCCAACACAGTGTGCAACTCCAGCGCGGGGATGGTGGGACTCTCTTCCAAAAGTGGCCTTGCTGGTGGTGGTCCAGCTGCAGTGTAGGAAAGGAATGAGTTTTCCATCCAATAAGTCCTATCTCTGTATGAATCAGAGCTCAATTAATCTCAACTTTTCCTACACTTGAACTTCATTTCATTGCTCTTGATTATATAGTAAAATTTTCTGTGTTTTCATTTCCTCTATAGATCATACAAATTTTTGTCCAGAAATGAAAAGCAATTATGGATACCATATCATCCTGTTCAGTAAATAATAATGTTAACCTGGCAAAAGACAAATTACTGATCAGTGCCTTGTTGTTTTTATTTTAAATTAATATGAATTTATTATATGTCTATTTTATAAGAAATACCACTTACAAAGATTAAAGTAAACTTCAAAACTTAAAATCCTGCTTGCAATGAATGACTCTGTGAGCAACAATGGTTGTGTTCTTAGGCAATAAGGTGGCTAGGTCATGAATCAAATGGTAGGATATAAAATTCATACCAACGTAGCCTCTGCTGACGTGGGGTTTGCAAGCCATACAGGCTGACTGTAGCAGAGTGTTATGAAGCATATGAAATATTGAAAAGTGGCATCCTGCTCTGTCGTGACTGGAGGAATTTACCCTTTGTATAGGTCAGAGGCGGGAAGCATAGTGGATAAAGGCCAGGTGTCCTCTGCACCCGAGGAATGTCGCAGCTTCATGTCCGGTCGACCCTCACAGACTCCAGAGCAGTAAGTAGCATCAGTTTTGTGTCCAGTGTAGTGGGCTGAGCACTTCCTGCTGGAAGAAATTCTGTTTTCCAAACTGCTGTTTTTTTGGGTTTTTTTGAACTTGGCCTTGCTTCTGCCATTACTTTTCATTCCCAAAGCCACTAATCTCTGCAGTTTCAAATCACAAATGATCAACCTTGTGCCAACAGGATACCTCTGATACCAGTTTATCTCTACTTTTCATAATGGCAAAACCAAAAGCATCTTGAAGTTAGTATCCCCAGAAAATGTGAGGGTTACTGTAGACACCAAATAAATAGCCTGGGCTCGTTTGCATTCATTTTTCTTTTGAGAACTGTTTATACAAGTGGCATGATCAAGGATATGACAGTCATCAAATAGGACCTTGGTAATAATCCACAGCAAGCAAACAAAACCTTCAAAGAACACATATAGCTCTTACGGCCTTTCAGAAATCTTAGAGACTGCCTCTGAATTGGTACAGAAAAGTGAAAAGGTTAATCAGCTCTATAGGACCATGTAAATTTTTGCTAACTATTAAAGTTCCAATGCCTAGATAGGGTTTGACCCATGGTAAGCACTTAATATATAGTTGAATGGATGAATGAATGAATGACAAGGAAAAGATAGAATTGACAGATTACCATTAAACTTTTGTTTTCTTTAACTTTCTCAAAATTGAGATTTAGATTTTTCTTTAATGAAGTCTACAAGGACATGGTAAAAAATCCAAACATAAGCTCTAAGGAAAAAAATTAATGTAAAAGGCAAAGTTCTCTAGCTGAATAGCCATAAGACAAGTTAAAACTCCTCACACACAGAATCTGTCCAAAAAAGCAGGACTTTTTCCCAAAATAACACTAGCAACTACTGAGCTAACTTGATAAGAATGATCTAATAGTAATTTGGATTTTAAAAAATAAAACCATTTATTTTCATATGTAATTTACTTTTCTAGATTACAGAGTATTCCCTTTCTTCAGTAGTCCCTAAACCACCCCCCCCCTGATTTTCTAAGCTTTCCCCTCGAATGAAGATACGTGTTTTAATACACCTGTACATAAAAACTTCCACATGAAGAGATGTCACAGAATGTCAGATGTGGGACTTTTCCCTGATCTGAGTGGGTCCAGGAGACGAGCATGCCAAATGTCTTTGGTTTAGCTAAGAGAAAGGTGGGTGGATAAACCTGTTCCTCCTTTATCTTCTCTTTTTCTCTCCTCCCCTTTCCCTCCCCACTCCTTACCCTGCTCTTCTCCCTCCTTAAAAAAAGTCACATTAACTGAGTAATATTAAAAGCAGTTTTGTATGCTCATTTCTCTGAAACTCATTATTGATACACACTCATTGGCAAAGCTGATAAATTATAGCTTCCTTGAATGTTTTCCTATTCAGACCATGTAGTCACATATGCATCATGGTGTCCCACACTCTCCGATGGTAAGAAATGCTTCACACTCTGTGATCATTTTATAAAAATGACTGAGAAGTCAAACTCAAACATGCCGATTTAAATTCACACCACATTTGATAAACCGAATGCCCTGGTTTAAAATAAGACAGCTGTCAGAGGGGAGGGGTATTGGGGGTGTGAATGAAAAAGGTGAAGGGATTAACCAAAAAACATATAATACATAACACACAGACACAGAAAACAGTGTGATGATAGCTGGGGAGAAAAGGGGGTGGGGGGTCGGTGGAAGTGGGGAAAGGGGGGAATATGGGCACATGGTGCAGTGTGCAGATGATGTTTTATTGAATTGTACACTTGAAAGGTGTATGGTTTTGTAAACCAGTGCCACCTCAATAAGTTCAATTAAAAAATAATAAACATTATTCAGTTCTCTGATGAGATTTTTGAGAGACAAAATATGGATCCCCATATACATATCCCTAGAAAATGATTGCTTTGTACAGTACTATCAAATCTGGGGCAGATTCCAGATTCAATCCCAAAGCCTACAATCCCACAAATTTTATCATGTTTCTAGAGTATTTTCCATAACCTTTTCTTTCCAGATTACTAAAGTAATTCATATTGCTCAAATTGATGAGTGTGGAAAACATAGAAAAACATAGAGAAAAATAGTTTTAAAACCAGAATGCCATCCAGTACAGATAATCATGGTAAACTTTTGGTATGTTTCATTAGGTACATTTCTTAGCGCAAATACACATAAACTAACACTCAGACACATGCCTACATGTGCACTTTTTTTAGTAATCTGGTGTGTTCTGTCTAATTAATTTGATCACTACCATTTAACTTTGCAATATATCATCAGCATTTCCCATATCAGTAGTTTTCTAAAATAGGATTTTAGCACCTGTGGAGCATGTCATTATATGGAAGTCCCATAATTCATTTAACTATATTCCTAGAATTGAACATTTAGATTGTTTCCAGTTTTTCAGAGTTGATCAGTAATATGTCAATGAGCATTTGACCTTCTTATATGTTAGCATGTTGTCCCATTTCCTTGTGATAACTTCCTGGAAGTTGAATTTTTGTCCTGGGTGTATATATAGGCTTTGGATAAGCAAATTTCCTTCCTGAAAGGTTTGCTCATTCTATCTTGTTGCTGGCAGTGTGCTAATAGCCATTGGTTTCCTTTTTACCCCATAGTCTTGGCCAGTTTGATGAGTGAAAACAGGGATCTCATTTCAACTGTCTCTCTTTCTCTCTTTAAAAAATTCCCAGTGAAATATAAGTCTGCGTACTACCGGCCACTTGCTTTTTTTCTCTTGTAGAAAACCCCAGTCAAAAATCTCTTTGAAGAGGTTCCCAATTGCCTTACTGAGTTGGACTAATACTCTTATTTTTTAAATCTCACTTAAGTTCCTTTGACTTAAGAAAGCTAAATAATTAGGCACTATGAAAATAACTTAGAACAGGCTGACAGTGACCGGAGGGGAGAGGGGAGGGGATTATAGGGGAAAAGGGGAAAGGTTTGCAGGAACAGTTATAAAGGACAAAGGGAGAATAACAAAGGGGGTTGGAAACAGGAGAGGGAGGTAGGGAGGGCTGAGGTGGTGGGGAAGGGTGGGGGGGAGAAGGCAGAAAACTGTACTTGAACAACAATTAAAAAATGTTAATTAAAATAAAATAAAACTGAGTTTTCAAAAAAAAGACCAACTTAGTGAACAATTGTGGGATGATGCCACCCCTGGATGTGGTGATGGCATATAATTTATTCATTTATTCCAGTATTTTTGTGAGTTTTTTCAATGTAAAGAATTATACTGTACTAGAGTAGGGGTGGGGAGGGAAGAGCCAGTGCTGCACATGCCTCAAGGAACATCACGCAGCAGTTAAATATTTACTGACACTGTCAGTGCCTCTGCTGTTGTGACTCACACCTGCAGATGAACACCTGCAATAATATTTAGTCTTTTTATTAAGGTTGAAAAAATGTCAGTTTGATAGCTGAGACATGACTGTTTTCAAGAAGACCTCAGAGACTCAACCTTGGTCTTCCTCCTACCACCCGCACTCCTTCCAAATCCCAGCCCTTCAAAGATGAACCCTGAATGACTCACCTATTGTGCCTCCTTGGAAGAGGGTTGAAGGAAATTTAAGAGAATTTCACAAGTGTCTCAGATGTTTAACTCTCGCCTCTGCTTTCTCTCAGCGATGAACAAATGCAAGGGGGCAACCTGGGGCGGAAAGATTTCTGGCGCAAGATGTTCAAATCCCAGAGTGCAGCCAGTGACACCAGCAGCCAGTCGGAACAGGACACTTCAGAATGCACCACTGCCCATTCAGGGACCACCTCTGATCGGCGTGCCCGCTCACGGTCCCGCAGAATTTCCCTTCGGAAGAAGCTTAAACTTCCCATAGGTAAAAGTATGTCTGTGTTTATTTATACATTCTCTTATTCCCTGCCATGCCCTCAAATAAACTCATAATGAAAACAGAGCAATGTGTGGTTGGTTGGAGAAAAGAAAGCCTTCAAGGAAAAGGCTGAGGCTGACTGCATTCATTCATTTATTCATTTTTTTTACAAGATATTTCTCAAACTCCCACTATGTGCCTCTACAGTATGTAAACATGTAGGCAGCAGGTATAAAGTGGTGAGCAAAATCACACAAGGCCTCACATTGCTTAACTTGCAATCTAGTAGAGATGACAGTCACTAAAGCAGATAATCATACAACTAAGTACAGTTGCAGGCTGTGGATTTTGTTAGGGAAATATACAAAGTGCATAAAGCTATGCAACAATGAGACCTGCCCTCAATGATGGAGGTAGGGGGAGCAGGAATCAGAGAAAGTCTCATGGAGGAAATTACATTAAGATATGCAAGATACTTAAGGGAAGAAGGAGAGCACTCCAGGTGGTAGCAATAAAGTATGCAAAAATATTAGGAGGAAGGGAATTGGAAGAACTGAGGGGCTGTTTTACTCTGGTAGAGTGACTGGGGCCAGAGCGTGCTGGTCAGGTGTCCTATTTATTCGTACAGCCCTGCATAGCCCAGGTGGGATGTTGAAGAGGAGAAATATAAGCACATAAATGTTTTCTAAAAGATCACAGCATGGGAAACATACTGGAGGGAGCCTGAGTAGATAAGAGAGGTCATGGGCCAAGTATTAGGAATAGTAGCTTGGACTGGGTAGTGACCATGTAGACAGAGAGAAGTGGTCAAATTTGAGAGGTACTTGGAGGGAAAATCAACAGGACTTGCTGGGAGATGTGAAAGTCATCAAGGAGAAGGTGACACATTATGGTTTTACTCACCTAAGAGATTTAGATTCTTTCTGTCCTTGTCTTACTAGGTCATTTAATATTCTAGCCCATCACTGAACATTTAGATTCAGAGCATGTACATTGAAAACAATTTCTTTTCACTTCTATTTACATCAAGCCATGTAAACTTTTATTGCTTGTTGGGTACATGCTGGCATTTCTGTTTAATCCATTTGGGAAAAAATGCTATAATGGTCTAATTTCCAACAAAATTATTAAACAGGAAACTGGCTGAAGCGATCCTCCCTCTCCGGCCTGGCAGATGGCGTGGAGGACCTCCTGGACATCAGCTCCGTGGACCGCTTGTCCTTCATCAGGCAAAGCTCCAAGGTAAACAGGACATCACTTATGTGAGAGAATGTGGGAGTTGCTGCTTAAAAAATGTCAGGGCTGAGAAATGCTGAACACCTGGAGAGACCAAGGAGCCTTCAAGAAACTCTCTTCAAGTAGAACAAATTTAGGAAACCAGATGAGCAATAAAAACTAAGATGTCTACTAAGTAGTAGACTATCGAAACTGGGTAGTAGACTGTCATAAAGGAAAAAAGGAAAAGGGTGACAAAAATGTTATATAAAATTATAATGCAGGTATAGATGTGTATGGGTGTGGGTTACCTCCCAGCTATTTTTAATTTTAACACACATGCCAAATTCCTGACTTCTCAAGCTCATTTATAAGGATACAATAATTCTATGGTGATTCCTTTTACACACACACACACACTCACCCCATTTATCCTCTTTCCACCACTTTTTGCATCATCGGAACCATTCTCCTTATTGAAAAAGATAAAGAAACTGACTTTTCCCAGTAAGTGCTTCTTCAGAGTACTGTTAAGCAGTGCAGAAGCACATAATTTGGAAAAGGTAACGATTCTTAGTGAAATCTCTTTCTTGTAAAAGTCTTTCTTATGAAAGATTCATGGCCTGGTCCCTGTAATTTTCAGCATGTGATCAGTTACATTTCCTTAAATACAAATTATTTGCTTATATTCTTTCTTTTTTGACTCTCACTAAAACCAGTCCTTCTGTCTGTTTTAAAAGTAATATTTTCAAATTATATAAAGAATATAGCAACATTATAAGACATTTAGAAGATATATTTATAACTCACCCTTCACATTCTTTTTACTAAAAGATTGGCCAAGTATTTGAGAGTCTTTGAGGCCTGTAGCCTCCTTACTTTGCTGAAAATTTTGCTTACTGTTGGCTTAAGGGCAAGAATGAGAACACTTTTAATTCTTAGAAGAACCCATGTTACTGCACTTTATTTGTAGTGCACATTATAAACAGATTTATACTGGTTCTTCCATAGAGATTTGAAATCTCTGTTCTGCTTTTACTTTGGTCTGATCCTCAATTGTGGTATTGTTTGTAAAGGGAGAGAGATAGTTTCCTGTTCCTGATTCAGAGTTTGGGCTTTATTAAAATTAAACTTTAGGAATACCTCAATTTTTTACTAAGTTATTTTCATAGTGTCTGATTATTTTAGTCGATAACCAGGATCTTCCTTCAAACTATAGTTATAAGTGGTGTTTCTTGGCACATGGAAATAAACTATCCAGACTAACCAGATATGGAAGTCAGAGAAGCTGAAGTAACCTTCATATTCTAAACATATTTTTCAAGGCAACCATAGTATAAAAGCAAAGAATTGAACTTAGTTGTCTGACAACTTTCTTTCTTTTTTTTTTTTCAGGTCAAATTTACCAGTGCTGTGAAGCTTTCTGAAGGTGGGCCTGCGAGTGGGATGGAAAACGGAAGGGATGAAGAGGAGAATTTCTTCAAGCGTCTTGGTCAGTGTTATGTAACCTAAGAATTACATCCAACTTTAATCACACAGAACAAAAATCTGAGTAGATAAAATGGTCCATTTCCTATTTCCACTGACTTCTTTCTTTCTAAGATTTTATTTATTTACTTTTAGAGAGAGGGGAAGAGAGGGAAACTGATCAGTTGCCTCTCTCACACCCTCAACTGGGGACCTGACCCACAACCCAGGCATGTGCCCTGACTGGGAATTGAACCACTGACCCTTCGGTTCACAGGCCTGCATTCAATCCACTGAGCCACACCAACCAGGGCAATGGACTTCTGTTTAAAAAAATCTTCTTATTAAATTTTGTGGCAACATTTGTTAATAGAATCATACATGTTTCAAGTGTACATTCCTGTGATACATGATCTGTATATTGCATTGTGTGCCCACCACCCAAAGTCAAATCTTCTGTCACCATGTGTTTGGACCTTTACCTTTTCCTCCCCCTGCCCCACTTCCTTCTGGGAGCACCATGATGTTGTCTGTGTCTGTGAGTTTCATTTTTATATTTCACATATGAGTCAGATCATGTGGTTCTCAGCTTTTTCTGAGCAACTCCTCTTCTGGGAATCTACCTGAAAAATTCGAAAGCACTTATTCACAAAGAAATATGTGCCCTATGTTCATTGCAGCATTATTCACAGTGGCCAAGACGTGGAAACAACTGAAGTGTCCTTCAGTAGATGATTGTATAAAGAATACTACTCAGCCATAAGAAAAGATGAACTACTGCCATTTTCAACAACATGGATAGATCTTGAGAATATCATGCTAAGTGAAATAAGACAGTCAGAAGGAGCTAAGAACCATATGATTTCACCCACTGATTTCTTAGGTCTTGCTTTCTCATGTGTGCTCTGTGCTATTATCCATAGCTTCTGTGCGGTATCAGTTTCATTCAGCAGACATTTATGAAAACCCTACCATGTTTCCCATTCCCTAATAGGCACCGGGTTTACAAAAAATGAGATAGTTTCTTTTTTTGCTGTTCTGTCCTTTGTTAGAGTATGAGAGCTTTACAGAACCTTCAGATATCCTTTCATGCACTCACCTGTGTACTTAGGTGTTCTGCATGTTATATTCTTGACAAGTGGCCTGACACCCTCTGAACACGTCCACTGAGGGGGCGTTTATTACTTTACAAAGCAGACTGTTCCAGAACTAGACAGCTTTAATTGTTAGGAAGTCTTTCCTTACAGTCTGATAATACACATATCCATAAATCTGATTCACTGGTCCTAGTTATGAATCTGTGGTCATGCGTGCACACACATACACACATTTATCGACATATATGGTAGTTTCACCTATTTTCCATTTCATGTTCTCTCCTTTCATCTCACTTCTGCTGTGTAAATATCATTGATTCTTTTTGTTTCCCTTCCATGGAAGACTCTCTGGATCCATCACCATCCTGATCCCATCTTCTCATTTCCTCTGTATTCTACTTAGACTGCGTGCTTTACAGAATGTGGGGCATCAGGAGGAATGGAACATGCCATACTTGACTTTAATAGATAGTGTAGCTATCAAGCTTTAGGGATATATAGCAAGTGTATGTATATAATTGATGATTATTTATTTTCACATCACATAGTTTGTATTAAATTTTAGATTAACTTTTGTCAGGTCTTCTTGATATGAATGAATATCATGCTATACTTTGATGTAACAATTATTAATTCATCTCAAAATAAATATAATTTTTGTTTTATTGACTTGGGGGTGGTTAAGTCACTTGCCTAGGAAGGAAATTAAGAGACAACCCAAACCAAGTTGAATTCTGAATTGTTTTAACAATTGTGCTATAAAGATCCATCTGTAGAGACATACGCATTTCCCTATTTTGAACCAAGTTGTTGATATTCTTAATGAGCAGGACAGATACAAAGGTATAACTCCTAGAACACTTCTAATTGACTTTTACTAAGTAACAATTTGTGGTTTCAGTTTTTCAGACAACCATACACTTAATTTACTAGCAATCAGCACTTCCCACCTCATTACAAAAACATCATGAGACTTTACAAAAAAAAAAAAAAACCCACAAAACAAAAAACACACACACACACAAAATCCTCACTGGTGTCTTTAAGATGTAGCTTAGTTCCATGTGATGTATTCTTTATATAAAACTACAGTACAGTAGTTTCTAGGATTATTTTTTTAATAGTCCTGCCTGTCTAATTATCTCACAGAATTTGACTAGGACACACATCGAGCTTATTGGTCTGTGGTCTCAAGAACTCTAACAACAAGGACCTTGGTCATTTTCAGCCCTTTGGCCCTCTTTCCATTCCTCATAATCTTTCAGAGGAGATACATCTGATGTTCAGAGACATCAGTACTATAAAGAGGCATTCGTGGTGGTTTTGAGGATGAAGCGTGGAGCTGAAATGTCTCCGTCGGTTATGTACTGTGCTAGCTGGATGGCATTTGAGAGTATTGTGATCACATCTCTTTTTGTTCTGTGCCCGAGTGTATAATCTGATGGACCTGAAGCTGCAACTCAGAGTAGGATCTCTCATGTTTGATGCCTTCTTAATGAAGCTTTTCTGTACCTCCCCTTTGTGAATTTCTGTTCTTCCTAGAAAGGATGAAAGCGGAATTGAGTTGTTTACTCTCCTTTTGATTCCCTTACATTCCCTTCCTCAAGTACTAGGCCAATGTTTTTACTTTTACTCTGGTTCCAAACATGTTATCATAGCATTTCTCATAAGCTTTAGTTCATTCTAGATTTTGTTTTTTTCACCAGTATTCCTGTAGATTGTGGCCATTGTTTCATATAGCCTTCATATTCTATTCACAAATAGAAAAAACTTGGTATAGAATATTCATAGAGCCTGAATCTCAGATGAGTTTGTATTAGTATTATGTGAAATACAGACAGTTTCTTCCTGTGTATCTAGAACAAACCATAAAATCTAAGACTGATATCAGGAATATTTTATGTGCTTTTGACTGGCAAGAGAATATGGCTTATATAACTTCATTCTTTGACCTTGCTCTCTGGCTTGTTAAAAATCACAAAAGGAATTCTGTGAGATAATTCCTTTGGAATCTCTTGCAGAAGACAGGTATCTCAGCTATTCTAAAGAACCAAAACAACTTTATCTGCTAATCTTAAGTACATTGTATTTTGCAACAACTAATTGTAATTTGCAACAACATCATACTTTGCCCTTGGCCATGTGAACATCTTTCTTTGAGCCTGCTTGTGCCCTTTCTTTCTCTTTCTTCCTTTCTCTCTTCCTTTCCTTCCCTTCCCTTCCCTTCCCTTCCCTTCCCTCCCCTCCCCTCCTCCCTTCTTCCCTCTGTCTGTTCCTTCCTTTTCCCTTCCTTCTTTTCTCCCTTTCCTCTTTTCTTCTTTTCTTTTCTTTGAAATGTGTATAAATGATCTCTGTGTATCCATTGTAGATACATTGTCCTTTTCTTTCTCATTTATTTTAATTTATTTACATATTATTTTATTTACATATTTTCTGTTTCTTTTTTTGAAGTTGTTAAAGAAAACAAGTGTCAAATGTTCTCACTGTCCATTTAAATGTAGTGTCCTGACTTCCATGTGTTAAGATAAAGTGCAGTGACCAAAAGAATTTCTTCAAAATCTCAAAAATTATTCAACAAATGCAAAGTAAATCTGCTGAACATTTAACAGAACTGAAATTACATTCCGAGATCAGTTATCTTTTTTATATGTTTTCATATTCACTAAGAATATTGCATTTTAGAAATCATATGTCTCTATTTGAGGGAAGATATTTCATTAATTAAAGCAATGTTTTTTTTAACCGATATGTTCTATGTGCTCAGCTCAGTCATAAACTCTGTGGGAAGTGCTGCTTAAAGGCGTACTAGATTTTGAAATGCTCCTTTTCAATTTTATAGCATATAAAATACGATCTGTAAATTACACCTCAGTATATTTAATGTATATAAAAGTAAATAAATGCAATGAAAATGTACTGAGACTAACAAATAAATCATGGCCAAGGAAGCCAAGAGGCATTTTTACCCTCTGGTAAGTTTACATAAAAGACTGGTAAAGAAAAGTTATGTTTTATAGTCAAACTACTTTCTAACATCACTTTTATTATTACACTATGGAAATGCAGCTGTTAAAACTTTACCATCAGTTTTTAACATGTGCAATGTTGGTATTTCTTACAATAGGTTTTCCCAACGTAATCGCTACCTTAAGGAGGTATAGTAAATGCCTGCACTCAGCATAAACATGAGGGAATTCTAGAGATGCGCAGGCGGAGCAGCGGTCAGGGTGCCTGCTTGTGCTGCTCACGTCTGGATTTCAATTCTGACTTCCTAACTCTCTGTAGCATCAACTTTAAGCTACTCAACTTGTCCCTTCTCGCTTAGTCTCTGTATTCTGTCCTCTTTTTGTCTCCTTCTCTTCATCTTTATTCCCTCTCTCTCTGTCTTTTTTAAATCATTTTGAAAGATCTCTTTTATAGAACTGTTATAAAAAATAAATAAAATAAATTATAAAATATTTTATATGGTACCTGGCATATACTAAGTATTAAAAAATGATAGCAAGTATTATATTGTCATCTAATAGTGCTATATAAATTCAATGGAAATTTTTCGTTGTAAGCAGCTTTTACTTGCAGTATAGTGTTAATGTATTTTAATACCTGATGTGTTTTTAAATCTTAATTATTGTAATAAATAAACAACTAAGTTCACTAAAAGAAAAAATATTATTATTTGGGCTGTATCATATTCAAAGTTTAAGGGACTTTTAAGGTTATCATTTTTAATGGATGATATTTCTTCTGATATGTGTGACTATGAAAGGGCTGCATATAAGTGATCAATAAAGTGATGTATAGATGAGAAAAATAACAGGAGTTACCTGTTCTGGCTGCTTTGGTGACGCCCAGAGAGCACACGGACTAGCACGTAGAAGGGCCGCTGTCTGGAGACAAGGCTGTCCGGGAAGTGTGTGCGCCTCACCTGTAGCTTTCAGCCACACCTTCTTCATGCCGTGTGAGGTTCTGTCTTTTGAATTTTTCCGTTATCGGATTTTTCTTCTGCTACTTCCTTTTGTAGTTGGTACAAAATATGCTATATTAACTGAAAAAAAAATACTGAACGAATTGAATATGGAATTTTGAATACAGAATATTTTAATCTGAAAAGGGATATGTTCATAAGGAATGAAGTGTGGGAAATTTTGATAATTATACTTTAATTATATCCTGAGCCATTTTTTGTACTTACAAAAATTTTCACATATGGACCAAAAAGTTAAGAGAATAGTCCAACAGATCCTAAATATTCATCTCCCAAATGCAATAATAATTAAAATTTTTCCAAATTTGTTTCATCTATTATGTTTTTAATGTGTTTTAAAACAAATCCCAGATACCATATAGACATTTGCCCTTGTGCTGAGGCAGCAGGGGAAGGTGGAGCCATGGGTGGGAGTTAGCAGCGTGTTCTTGACCAAAGAGGTAAGAAAGTCACTTCTAGAAATCAGATCTAGGACTTTGCCGTGAGGACCAGGAGCTGGTTACATAAATAAATGGTGTGAGCACAAATTCAATCAAGCTCTAAATCAATAAGGGTATATTTTTAGGTGCCGGAAGTACATTTTAGAATCGTGAGAAGGAGCGTGGGCCTGGTTTTAAAAATGATATTCAACATAATAACCTTATATAAGAAAATTAAAAATATCTATACTAGAAGCTGTAGAAAAGTTGTAAGATATTTAGGTTTTTAAAAATGAACTTGCAGATAAAAATTAGGAAAAACACTATTTTGTATCATTTTCCCTTAAAGTGTGATCCTTAGACTTTTTGCCTCAAAATCAGCAGAGTTATTACTAAAAATATATGTAGACCCCCTCAACCCTCTCTAGGAAGTCAGAATCTCTAGTGATGGGACCTGATATTTTGAATTTTAATGAGCTCCAGACTGATTCTTATTTGTAGGCAGCAGAACTATGGAAAAATAAGAAGGGAGAGATCAGCGGTCTGGTGTAGGGTCCGGACATCCGCCTTGTTGTCATCTGGGAGGCTTTACAAAGCATACATTCTTCTGGTCCATTTCCAGAGATTCTGAAGGTCTGCATGAGATACAGGAACTTCCTGGATAATTCCAATGTTTGGAAATCCTGGAGTTAAATCACCAGCCTTGAAATTCCTTTACAACTGTAGTAGTCAGTGAGTCTTTACATTGTAACTGATACATCAAAATATTGTCTTTGATTGAAGTTTACGTAACAGGCCTGAAATCGCACAGTGATTGCATCTTCCACGAAAATAGACATTGGTTGTTGATTAGAGGAAGAATTATTTTAAGTATACCAAGAGTTCTTACAAGGATTAAAGAGGAGAACCTGGTAGCAAAATGGTCGGACCCAATATTTGAATACTCATGTAAAACCCCACATTATTTATGCCATGTGTTTCCAGTCGCCCAAAAGTCAGGGTTTGTCCAAATAAGCATTAAAATAAAGCAGAGGGAGGTGTAGTCAGGGAGAACATTTTCAGGCCAACACTACAGAAAATACATTATTACGATTGTGAAGCTCTTTTTAAATTTGTGCTTCTTTACACCCTTTCTCATTCATTCCTCTGCGACAGGCTGCCACAGTTTTGACGACCATCTGTCTTCCAACCAAGATGGTGGAAAGAGCAAAAATGTGGTGAATCTTGGAGCGATCCGACAAGGCATGAAACGCTTTCAATTTCTGTTAAACTGCTGTGAGCCAGGGACCATTCCTGATGCGTCCATCCTGGCAGCTGCCCTGGATCTTGTAAGTTTTTGGAGGAATGTACTCATGTGGTTCCCAATTCCAGTGAATTCTGCTAATAGAGGATAGCATGAATCCCTAATCCTAACCCTAACTGCGGGGTTGTGTTTTGTTTTGTTTCCTCACCATTAGTGAAAAGAGGAAGAAAGGGGGTGAGGTGAGGGAAGAAAAGAAAGGAGAAAATCTTAATATGATTTGGGAAGTAGAATGTATAACATCATGATTAAAAGTATGTGAGGGCTGTGGAATCAGACAGCCTGGGTTAAAATTGTGCCAACATTTACTAGCTTAACCTCTGAAAATAGATTAAGAGTAATAATAATATTATAGTGACCTCCTAGGCCTGGTGTGAGCATTAAATGAGTCATTAGGTGTAAAACCCTCAATAAAGGACTTTACTGAACTATATTATAGTAACCACTAAATAAAATAGGCCATTATTATTGTTATGCTATTCTTAGTCTTATATCTATCACATATTCTTTAAACTCTGAGTCTTGGTTTATCAATTGGAGGGAAAATATGAAGCACAAAAATTGCACCAAAGTGCACTGCACATCACATGGTACTATGTACATGTAAGGGATTAAAGGGTACAAAGTGGACCTTGTTTAGAAAGTGTTTTCGCAAACTAGGCCCACATGTAAGTTTTGAATTCAACCTCTCAATATCTTTTATTTACACTATTTCTAAAGTAGGTGTTTATTACCAAAAACATCTTTAGGCTTGCCTATAAAAATTATCCCTTTTCCAGGTTTTATAAAACATGAATAAGTAACCACTGGCTACTCACGTTGTACCTTGGAAAATCACCCAAGCCTTGTGTAACCATGCAAACCTAATGCAATTCATGACATATTTTCTGTGACATTTGCACCTTTTGTTTTCAAGATGCTTAGTGCCTGCAAGGTATGTGCATTCACTTAAGCCTGACATGCAAATACCACTGTAATCACCAAAAATGATGACTTATCATTATATAAGATTTTTCAGTTTCCCATTCCTGGATACTGGCCTTTGCAAACTCATTGGTGAATTCCAAAATGTTCAGTGTGTATTATTGTATGCTACAGTGACTGTAAAATGTAGAGATTCACAGGTCTCCAGGAGAGGTGGGCCTGGGGGCAATGAAATAATCAAGATGCCCGTCTAAAGCTGGGCAAGGAAAGTGGCCAAGCCCTTGTGCTGTCAGTGGGGGTGTGGTAACTAGCCTTCATGCGTTTGAGTCATGCGTGGTTCTTCTAAATCACATCCTGATCTATTTCAAAATAAACAAATTAAAATACATAAATGTAACAAATTAATAAGAAAAATACAAACAATCATTTTTAAAAAGTAGGTGAGCGTGTGAACAGCCAGTGCACTGAAAAAACTAATAGCCAGTAAATTATGCCCCATCTTACTTACAGTTGAAAAATGCTGACTAAAATATCCATAAATTCCTATATTACAACTATCAGAGCCACGATGGGTTCGGCAGCATTGACTGGCTGTGAAATATCAGACACCACGTGGTGTTGAGAGCAGTGGAAGAAGCAGGATTTGACTGAGGGATAGAAGGAAGTATTGGAGTAACAGGGTAGCAGTGAGAGCGCAACAATGGTGAGTAGGGCACTCCTTGCCCCTCCCTCAGTAGTAAGGGATTTTGGACAGGATGTAGTAACAGAGGTGGGTCAGTCCTTAACATATCAATTATACCAACTGGCATGGGTGGTAGAATTTAAAAGCCTGGAGTCAGTATGGCTTACAAGATACCATATAATAATTAAGTGACTGAACCAGTGTCTGTTGAGAGTTTCCTGTGTGCCAGGCCTAGTAGTAGCCGTTAATGATAATACAACACAATTCAATGGACAGCTTCATCTATTTTGCACCTTTCCTTGTGGAGGTTATATTTGTTTGGTGATCTATTTCCCACACATCCTAATGGACAGTATTCTAGGGTTGATCCACTAGTGATTAACATATATTGTGTGTCTACTCTGCTTCCAAAGGAAAAAAGTTGAAACTCAGAAAGACCAAGTAACAAGCCAGGGCTACAAAGCCAGCAGAGGATAGAGGCAGATTTGGAGCCTAGGCCTGTCTTCACAGTCCCTGTGGCTTTTACTCCTCCATGTTGACGCTCTCATTTAGAAGTTATATGAGATTACTATAGACACTCACTTTTAAACATGCAAATATAATAAATTCTTTTTTGCCTGATAGTTTACATATGATTAAGAAAGTAAATATGACAGGAGCTGGTTGAACAGTTGTAAAATACACACTAGCAACTGTGCATTAGCACTTTACAGGAGGGTCAGGCTTGTGGTGTTCCAGAGGTACTGTCGTGTCTATGTTGGCCTCAGTCCTAAAGTCGCAGCTACGCCGGAAGCTTTTACAGGACTCAGGCATCAACTTTCTTAAGCAACTACCCATTGAGATTAAGGAGAATAATAACAAATTACATAATTTCAACATACTATTGAAAAATTGAAAGGTAAAAGGCACAGCCTGCCAGACACACTGGAAAATGGTGGGGCAATAAATAGCATTTGGATACCTGTCGGTGAAGTGGGTACCTGAGGACAGTGATAGCAGACCGTCCTCCACTCACTGGAAAGGTCTGGGCCCCCCACCTCCAGAGATCCTGAGCTGGAATCCCCACATAAATATTTATCATGCGATGGACTTTCTCGAGAAGTTCTTTCCATTCACACATTTTCCACATGAGAGAACAAAAGCCACAAGAGCTGAGATGACTTTGCTGAAGGTCAGTCACATAAGCCAGCTGGTGCCAGGGCTATTAGCCAGTTTTCTGATTCCTTTCAGGACTCTTCCAGCAATATCATATTCTTTCTCTGTTAAAAAACAAAACAAAACAAAACTTAAATCAGAATGAGTCTCTCCTAATACATTGAAAATATGCTTAAATGTATGTGATCTCCATAATAAAAAAGATTGTGAATGGTCTTTAATGGTCCAAAAGCATTTGCATCTTCAAAAGAGTCATTGTATTACATGGCTACAAATGAAGAATTTATAATAGGAAAAGACAGATTTTCAACTTTAAAAATTCACACCATGTATTCATCCTCCAAAGCAGTAATTTTAAACATTTCGGGGACATAGTTTTGTTTTCTTTTCTTTTGTTTTTGTTAAAACTGAATGAAAGCTATGGAGTGTCTCTCTTCAAGAGAAGTTCAGTTGCAGACAAAATTTAGCTTATTATATCAGAAGGTTCTTGGACTCCCCCACAAAACCATTTTGAAACCAAAAATGTCAAGAACTGAATCTTAATTAATGCAGTATCACTGGCAAAAGAGATTCTTTAGTGGAGTAATTAGAATAATCTTACTAACATTTATTGATGATATAGAAACAAAAGAAATAATTGCTTCCTACATGGAAAGCTTTTAGGATTTATGAACGATATGTGGGCATGGGAGAAATGTGAGGCTTGTCACAAGGAAGCCTCACACTTGAGGATTTGAAAAATAACACCAATAGAACAAATTGATACTTGGTTCCTGAATGGACATTATTTTAAGAAGAATATTGATGAATACTTTGATAATAAAGTTTCTTGGATGCTAAAATTTCATTCCCTCTCATCAAATGGTTCTATATCTGTCTGATTTCCAATTACCATAATGCATAGAGTTTCCAAGGAGATGTGAGAGAGAGGTTTCCTGATGCAGGTACACTCTGTTCCTGGCTGTAGCCTGACTTTTATCATTGTTAGGCTGAATCCATAGAAAACTTAAATTTTATTTACTCCAAATGAAACCAGACCACTAGATTCTCCTTTTTTTTTACTTTCCTGTGGAACCTACTTGGCCCTGCTTGACCTCAATATTGCAAATCTTATGGTAAGAAATACAATAAAGGCAACTTGATTCTTATAATCAATGTCCTATGGGGCCTTAAAGTAAAAGGCATTTTCTGATCATTGTAGATGCCCAGTGATGAAGCAGCTGAATTGGGAAGTAATGAGCTCTCTGTCACCAGACTGGATTGAGTGGGGACCAGTGTACGGGGGGATCAAGAAGTGAGGAATTAGTATAAGTTCCTGGCATACCTGAGAGTCATTGATTCCAGGTCAAGGCCAGAAGATGTCAGAAGTCAGAATTCCAGAGGTCAGAATCAGTCCAAGTTCAAAGGAGTCCAGTGGCTTCAGTTATCAGACACTGAGAGAAGCCAGGGAGACCTGGTTGGTTGGGTAAAGTGAATAGGTGGCAATGGTGGTGACGGTAGTTGTGGTGGTAGTGCTACCACCACGTGGTGATAGGTGGCGGTGGTGATGGTGGCAGTTGTGGTGGCAAGATGACAATAGTAGTATTTTCATTACATGTGAGAGTTTATAAAGCACCTTCACGTTACTTACCTTATTTCTTTATGTAAGAGGAAAGGATCAAGCCAGGAAATGGTTCCCAAACAAGAGCACACTTAAATTTCATTTCTTGCGTATAAAAAAGTGAGAGAATTGAAGTCAGTGGTGAGTTCTGCCAAGTGGACTAAGAGGAAGGGAAACGTAGCTGCATGTCCTGTGCTTGAATTGAAGTTGTATTCTGTGTCTCCTGTCATTCGTACAGTGGTTCATACCCACTGATCTGGGTTAGGAGGAGTTTCTCAGGATTACTCTTTCACAAGTGTCTTCTGCTAAATGTATCTTTAACTATTATTTCCTCTGTATTTGGCTTCACTTACTGTCTGATCTCATGGGCTTCCTGTCTTTCAGAAATGCTTCACTTTTGAAATATGATTTTTCTTTTTTTTTAAGATTTTATTTATTTTATCTTTAGAGGAGAAGGCAAGGAGAGAGGGAGAGAAACATCAATGTGTGGTTGCCTCTCGTGCATCCCCTGCTGGGAACTGGCCCAGGCATGTGCCCTGACTGGGAATTGAACCACGATCCTTTGGTTCTAAGGCCTGCGCTCAATGTACTGAGCCACACCAGCCAGGGCTAAAATATGATTTTCAATGCATTTGTGGTTCTAATCATATACATATATGGAAATATAGATAGAATTATCTGTAGTTCTCACAGATGGAAATATGAATATAGAAATACATACACAGATGTAGATGTAGATAGAGATGACATAGATGATGCATAGGCAGATGCAATGCAGATGTAGATACAAATAGAGATACAGATACAGATACAGATATAAGTACAGTTATAGATCTGCTATTTCATCAGATAGGGTTTGGGGAGGAAGGGAAAAATGAATGTGTTCCATTCATCATCGTATTTTAATTCAACACTTCTCCCCATCTCTTTTATTGTTGCTTTTGTTGGATATTGCATTTACTTTTTAAGTGCAGCTTAAATGCAGTTTTTGCATTATGACATAATTTTTATTTCAGAAGCTTTCATTTTGTCACCTTAAACATAGAATTTAACTGTTATTTTTCCAGTTTGCAGTTTTCTTCAGAATCAAAAGTACTATTCAATGAAAAAAATACCAAAAACACCTGTGTTTAAAGCCTTGTTAATCTAAAGGTTTCTGTTTGAACAGTCCTCTTGTCATTATTGCAGTGGCTACTAAACTTCAAGATAATTGGTTTAATTTTAAGTCTAGCACAGCTCTTCCTCATACTGTTTGTTATAAATTTAATAAATACAGCCATGGGGCATTTTTAAAAAGACATGTTTTAGAAAGAACTCAATTTATCTCTAGGTTTATTTAATCTACAAGCACACAAAAGAAAAATTAAGCAGTTCAAACATAAGGTACTTCTGTCTGTTTTCTGTATAAGTGAACATTCTATCCTTTTTTTATCCAGTTGAAGATATAACATGTACAGACATAATGATTTCTAATTTTTGGTAAATATATAGCATGAATTTCACTACTAGTAATTTCAGTTTCTTTATGAACAATTTCATGAAAATAAGAGAGTCAATGGAAAAAAAAGTCAGTAAGACCATAGAATTCTCCTTAGTCTGTGGGTTGGAGAAAACCTAATTCATGTTCAATTATATAACTTCATAAGTAGATTGCTTTAGGAGGAATGATTATATAATTTTTATCCAAACTGGGACACTTTTGACAGGGAAAAGGAGAGCTATCAATAACTGTACTAGTTAAACAGACAAACTGGAACTCTCCAAGGAAAATGAGATATGTTACCATAGATATGGTCACACTTTAAGGTTCACTGCATCAAATTTATTCCACATTGGAACTTATCATCACAAGGTTAATTGGTGATCAATGCAGATTAGCTCCTTTCAAGGAAATAGGAATATACTCATAAAAGGAACTATGAAAGCCAAATATATAGTGTTCTTTTCTGAATCATAGGAAAAATTGAAATAATTCAGTAATAGCCAAAATGAAATCATCAAATTATTCATTTAACTAGTGGTATTCCCATATTATCAAATTTAAAAAAAATCTAATTAAAATGTTGCATAAAAATAATATATATCATAAATATGTGGAGTTTTAAGAAAAAAATTTATGTCATATTTACACCACAAACCTTCAAGAATAGGACATTTCCAGTTTCTGTTAAGTCCCCTGTATTCCCTTCCCTGACCGCAAAGCCCCACCTCCCGGAAGATACTTCTCTCTTAAACTTTTAAAAAGGTTTTCCTATGCTTTCTTTATTTTACTGCATGAATCTGTATCCTAGGGAATATATTGTTTTGTTTTGCTTTATTTTGCCTAGTTTTAAAATTCATTTAAAGCACACTATCCTGTTTTTGTGCAGCATGAAGTTTGATATGTTTGTTTGATTGTTTGTTTGAACATACCACACTTTATATACTCACTTTATGTTAGATGTATATTTTTATGTTTTCAAATTTTTGGTTATTTTGAACAATGCCTCCATGAAAATTATTGCATGTGGGCCTTGATTCATAATAGTTTTCTAAATCTACCTAAGAGTGAAATTCAGTCATAATTTTACTATTATGATGCCAAAGCATATTTCATAGTTACAACAATTAAACACAGGCACCAACACTGTAATAAAAACTCTTTATTACTGATATTTCGCCATTTCACTAAAGTGCTTCTAGGTTATTCTTCTTATTTGAGATCCACTAAGCCCCTGAACCATGTGATCAGCATACTACATCTATTCTGAAAAATTTTCAACTATTATCCCTTCAAAGATTGTGACTTTCACATTTTCCCCAATCTTTACTTTTATTAACTGAAAAGGTGTATGATAGATTTTTCTCAGTTCATCATTTTGTTTTTGTATTTTTCATTTCTTTTTCTCTTTCTATGCTGCATCCAGGGTAATTTTCTGAGATAGCTCTTCTATTTTTTCTCGTTTTTCAACTGCGTCTAATCCCATGGTTCTTAACCAGGGGAAGTTTTGCTCACCAGGGGACATTTGGCGATGTCTGGAGTAATCTTGTGACAACCTGGGGATTGCTGCTGGCATCTAGTGAATAGATACCAAAGATGCTGGTAAACATCCTTTAAAACATAGTACAGCCCTTCCAAAAGAAGAATTATCTGGCTCAAATGTTGGAAAAACCCAATCTAATCAGTGTTTTAATCTATCTATTGAGTTTAACATTTTAAGTACTACATTTTTTATTGGTAAAAGTTCTCTTTGATTCTTGTTTTAAATTGCCTGGTCAACTTCGATAGCTTAATTCCTCACTATACTTTCAACACCCATATCTTTAAATGTATTTTATTTGATACACTATGATTCCAATAATTTCAGTGTTTGTGGATCTGATTCTACACTTTATTGTTTCATCTGTTACTCATGTTGGATTTTTTAAAGTGTATTTTTAGCGTAAGCTTAAGTTTTGGGAACTTAATCTGTAAAAGTTCTTCAAGATCTGTGTTAAAAAACAGTGTTATTTAGTGGACCAACAATACCAGCCTCATCTGTGAGCAAGTTAAAAATGCCAATTTTCAGGCCCTGCAGCAGGTCTACTGAATCCGAATCTCTGGGGAGGGGCCAAAGAATCTATTTTATCCATATTCCAAAGTGACCCTTCTGCATTCTCCAGTTTGAAGATTTGAGAAGTATTAATTCAAGTATTTCTCCAGAGAAGATTTGTTTCTTTTTTCAAGCACCTGGAAACATCACCAACATAAGAACATTTTTTAACTGTATTTTTTTAGGGAAAAGATTGTGGAAGTAAAGCCCAGTCTAGTCCAGACTTATACAAGAATATAGAATTTTGATTAAGAATTCTCAATTAAAGACTTCCTCCCTCCCTCCCTTCCCCCCTCTCTCTCTCTGTATCTGTATCTCTGTCTGAATCCCTGTCCCTCTGTCTCTATCTCTATCTCTGTCTCTATCTCTATCTCTATCTCT
>PVKU01007158.1:0-92059 GCA_004027475.1 Anoura caudifer
AAAAAAAAAGAAAAATCACAAAATTAGCTTTGTCAAAAATTGATGTGATACCATTCAACAATCATTGATAAGAACGTTTAGCAAAATGGAACAGGAGAATATGTCTCCTAATAGTAATATTCCTGAAAACAACAGTCTACCTCACAGAAAATGCCGAAGTATCAGAACCATCCCATTGAGGTTAAGACGTTAAAGTTAAAGCAAGACAGAGACATGTTACGATGCTTATTAACCCATAACTAGGTGAGAAAGAAAGGAGAGCACGCATCCTCGAAGAGACAAAAGTTTCACCATTCGGTGAGCTGTTACCGAGAACACGGAGAAATCCGCTGAAAAGCAGTTACAGGTGGTAAAGAAAGGCTCCTGTTGTGCGAGCCTCTAGCCACGAGTCTGCCTTTCGTTGCCCCAAACTGAACTACTCCCAGTCAAAAAAGGAGCTCGTGAAGAAGTCCTAGAGAGGTCACGAAGTGCGCTGCAGAGGAGGACACGGTTACAAGCACCGCCCAGAGCACTCTGTGAAGTACGCAGAGATTCACCAAAACCGACTCTGCAGGGCCACCGGCCGCAGAGCTGTGGGGTGGGTGGAGGAGTTCGCAGGGCGTCTGCACCCTGCAGACTCGGGCCGGGAGGTCGGTGCAGACCCTGACCCTGCCGCAGACCCTGCCACGGTGCCAGCAGAGACTGTCATTCTCCTTGACACTGGGGACGACACACGCCCCCCAGAAGGACCTGGCCCAGGGGACTCCGCCCCCTTGAGCTTCCTGCTTAGTCATGGGGAGCAGGGAGGCTGAGCTGGGGGGAATGGGTGGCACAGGCCTGTGTTCTGGTGGGAGAGAGGCCACTGGGCAGCAGGGTTCAGGCATGTTCCCTCAAAAAGGTTTGTGACCTTTTCTTCCTTCACAAGGAGCGGGTGAGGCCTTTCTGTTCCATGGGGACCAGGTGGTGGGGTGGGCTGCTCCCGGCATCCACAGCTCGCAGGTTAAAGGTGCTGGGTGCCTGCAGTGCTCAGGCCCAGGCTGTGCAAGAGGGTATTCTGCCCAACATGCCAGCACCTTCCTCACTGGGAAACACTGGGCCAGACCAGCTGATAAGCAGCCATGGAAAGAGCACCCAGCCTCGATCTATGAGAAGCAAGTAACCTCATCCGTGTTGGCACAGAGCGTTCCAAACAAACCTGACGTCACGCCCCTAGGATGTCCTCTAACCCAGGGTGATCTTTTCAAACACAAACCTGGTTCGGTCCCTCTAGCTCACGGTCCCGCTGCCCTCAGGCCTGGACCCTGTGGGTCCCCGAGGGGCTGCCTCCCACTGCAGGGCTCCACCCCTCCCCCCTGGAGTGCACCCGAGCCCCCTACTGCCTCTGCTCTCTGCACCCCCGAGACCCGCAGGCACACCCAGGACACCCTGGTGCGGGCTCCCCGGACTCGGTCTCGCCATGCCCACCGCCGCACTCTGCTCTGTCCTCCCCAGGACCTCCAGGGGCCACATCTCCCACTGATGGTGCTATTTCATCTACGTCTGTCTGTGCCCCCCACCCCCCAGACAATCAGCCACGAGGGTGGGACAGGAAAACGTTCGCTCGCCACTTCGGAACCCCGGCTGCTACCTGGATGGGAATACAACAGATGCCCGAGATACGTTTTGGCAAAAATGGACAAATGAAAACCTAAAGGGATCAATGCCATAAAAGAAACTGGAAAGAGAACCACAGATCTATCCCCCAATGAGACCCGTGTGCTGTAACAGCTGATTCGTATCAAACCTCGGAGAAGCAAACAACTCGTTCATGCCACTGACGGAGGGGACGTTTCTCAATTCGTTTTGTAAGTGTAGCATTAACCCCAAACCACTGAACTGACCGCTTCAAGTGGATGAGGAGTGTGGCGTATGAACTGCACCTCACCAAACAGCTTTTAAAACATTAACGCAAGGACTAGTCAGCACGGGATTCCTGTACTCCTGGTACAGGCTCCGTCACGCCGCATGATACCCTTACACGTTTACGTCCTTCTGAATACCCTTCACTTCTCTACAAATGTCTTGAGCCTTGTCGTAACCCAACAACAGGTTATCTTTCACTGTGCAGGGAAGCGCTCTTTTTATTGTCCACGCAGCCCTATCCATGTAACTGATTACCGAAGAGACGTGCAGAAAGAACAAGCCCTGGTGTCACTCTGCCCACCCCCGGCCACCTTCTGTCTCCCAGGACACCGACCATGCAACACCCCACACTCTCTGGCCCTGAGATGGGAGAGAAGAGGCCAGAGAACAGAGACCGTGAAATCCGACACGAGGCAGCTCCTCACTGGACAGGACTGCTATACACTGGAGACGAAGCAGGGAAGCAGGACGGAGAGAGACCATTTATGACCACGCGCAACAGGGCGGAAGTGGCCTCGATCAAGCCCGGTCACCCCCGGGGGACAGACATGTCACTACCAGGGGCCACAGCTTCAGCGGAGTCTTGCCAAAGCCCAGGAGTGGCCAGGCCGGGAGACATGGGCAGAACCCCACCCGGGCGGCCTGCGGCCCCACACGCCCTTTGGCTTCTGGGAGCCAGGAGGAGGTCAGACGGAAACCGAGCTGCGGGAACCACCACGTCGGCAAGACTCGGGTGGGGGTGCCCGATACCACCCGCACGCGAAGGTGTTCTGAAGGCTAAGGAAAGAAACCAAATGTTTTCAAAGCTCACCACTAAGTAGTGAAAAACTCTAGATATTTTTCAAGGCATTATTCAAAACCCTTTGAGATGAACAGAAGTGGCAAAAACCACCCAAGGCGACCCCTGCAGGCTGCCGCTCACCCACCGACCACGGTGTGCACGTCGCGCCCCCTTCGGTGCCCCACCGCCCCGTCCGGTGTCGGGCACGCGTCAGAGGCTAAGCAGAGGCATTGGCAGAACAAGGCAACATACCATTATGTGTTCAAGTAGAGAGTCTATCGCGACTATGTTATCAAAATACGTCCTGGAAAAAAGGACATAAAACATGTCAGTAATCTTGAGAACGACGAGCATATTAAACTTTGAATACACTTCCCAGTTTCGTCTACATTTAAATAAAAACCAGAGATATGTGTCTGATTTTTGTCACCTTGTGGAACAATCAATAACATTACTTTAAAGAGATAAATGAAACCTTATTACTGACTTCAGTGTGAGGATTCTAATTCCAGAGGATGCATTAAATAACTATTTATTGATAGGTACTGACGTAGAAAGTTTGTGGTATTTAACTAAAACTATGAAAGAATAAAGTGTATTGGGTTCACCACGTTTAGCATCATCATTAATCATTTTGATCTGAAATGCGTGTATTAAGCTACATCTCATTTACAGGGTTGAAATGTGAAGCACCGCTGAAAAGTCACAAAGTCCCAATGCGGTGAAACTGTCCTGAGGAAGCCACAAAGCTCGTCTGAGAAGAAAACACCACAGGACAGCTGACGGTAAGGGCGGCATGACCTTACGGGGTGAACTCATTCTGGTCACTCTGAACCGCGAGGGAGCGTTTGGGAGGCCGCTGGTGTGTACGCGAAAAGGTAACCCTGAAAACCAGAGGAATTAATAGGCGTGTATCACGGGGATGCAACGTGCGAAGGAGTGTCAGTGAGAGTCGACGAGCAAGGTGTGCTTCCCGCACAGCCGAGGGTGAGCCGAGTGGTGTGCTCACGGTTAGGGCAGCGGAGCAGTAACAGTGCCCTTCGCTGACACACGAATTGCCCAGCTGGACTGCACTGAGACTTGGAACGTGCTCACGACTCTGCTCACTGAGGAGCACGTGGCAACAGAGGAGGCCAAATAACGGACTTCGAACTGCAGGGTAAACTGGACGTGTCACGTGAGGGACTGAACTGGACTTCGGAAAACCTACAGCAACAAGAGAAGGTGAACGGCCTCCCTCGCTCCGTGTTCTGAAAGAGCACCATGTGCCCACAGCTGTTGTTTCATTTTCTCTCAAAGAAAACAGCTGAGTTAGGGGGTCAGAAGAGGCCTCATTCAAGCCCACGTCTCTCTAGTTTGGTATTTCAGAAAGTAGAGCAACGCAAGGCAGCAACCTCAGACCAGCAAGCCACGCGCAGGCGCTCTGAGAGCGACCGGGGCCCAGTGCACCTCCCTCCGGCGGCGAGCTGGGAGGACAGGACCTGACCACCCTGGGAGGCCCGGGTGCCAAGGGCACATGCATGGGCTGGATGAGAGGAGGTCTGCCCCGTGGAGCAGAGCCCACGTGAGCCTGGGTCTCACCAGTGTCTGCCACTGCTTCCACGGGCAGCCCCGGGTGCTGCTCCTGGTCAAGCCCGGGGCAGGGGAGCAGCGTCTCTGAGATCTGCCTAGGCGACGCTACATGAGAAAGCTACAACGGTAACCGTAACAACCGGTTTCAACTGGCTGACGTTTGTGGGAAATGCCCGAGTGGACTTTGTGGGAAGAAGCGAGGAAGAACATTTCCGCTCCTACCGCGGCTCATTTTGTCCCCAAATCAGAGACGCCCGGTGTCTCCAGCCGGTTCCAGCGAGTCGGGGGACACACACCGCAAACTGCAAGCCGAACTCATCGCAGAGACACCGCACCCTGCGCCTGCAGCGTGAAGTCACGGCCGCAGCAGTGCCTCCCTGTCACCTCCGGGCCTGCACTGAGCCAGCCCTCGGCAAACACTCACTTGGAGACGTCGAGCAGGAAGTCGTTCAGCTCAGTCTGCTTGGCCAGGCCTCTGCACACCTGCCGCAGAAAAGAAAAGAAAGGCCCGTAACGACAAGAGCTGTTGGCCTCATCAAAAGTGGAAACTCCAGAAGGCCGCTGACCTTACCTTATTTTAAAAGGTGTGACACAATCACTTAGTTTATAATGTGATAATAACATCAACAGCAATTCCTTTTTTCGGGGCTGGGACTCACTTTCGTGACTGCACCTGCTCAGCCCCCAAGGGGCGCGGGGTGGGCAGGGCTGGCAGGCAGCTCTTCAGACCACGCCCCCCACGCACGCCTGCCCCGTCAGGGCCACGGCTCCCCGCCCCTCAGTTCAGGCCACACCGGGCATTCCTCCCCAGCACACAGGCCCTCCTCAACCCGCATGGCTGAAGTGGACGCAGGAAGACAATCAGCAACGTGAAGCGGTGGAGGACGCAAGGCAGAACGGGGCCCTACAGGGACCTCACTTTCAACGCCTAGTTACCAGGGAAACTCCGGGCCGTCTGTGAACTAGAGACGGTTCACTTTTTCCAGAGAACCAGACACCTGAAATTTTAAGATTTATGTTTTCTCCTACCACGTGGCGCAGAGGAGGCTTTAACTCAGGAAATGGAGTAATGAAGATATCAGTGTTGTGGCCAGTGGGAGACCATTTCCGGGTTTTAGTGGGAACACATCGTAATAGGACACCCACCATTTACTGCACAAGGGCTGCGCAGTCACATGCAAAGACATAAAATACGGCCAGATACTTAGGACAGAAAGTAAGCGCATTTGAGCAAACAGATATGAACTAAGATGCAGACAGAAAACACGAGGCCCCTCCCTGCCTGCCCCCACCCCAAGGCCAAGGCTGAGCCAAGCCCAGAGCAGCTCCCCGCCGGGAGCCCCAGCGCGCCCCAGGCTCACCTGCACCTGGTGGATGGCCACGGAAGCCCAGGCGAGGTTTGCTGTTGCAACCTGAAAAACAAAGACGAGAAAATTCCCATGAGCCACGTGCAGACACCCCCACACAGGACTCTTGCAAAAATGCGCATGAGGGTTTTTCACAGGTCGCTGTGCTTTTGAATGCTTTGCCAAACACAAAGCCCCAAACGTGGACAAGATTTCTCTTTTACATCCTCCCTCTTTCTTACAGTGGAACTGAATGCTTCTGGGTTCCTCTTCATTTTGGATAAAAAGGAAGGTGACAGATCAAAAGAGCTGGAGTCCATGACTTCAACATAAAATAATTATTTTTAGTTAACACACACACTATTGAAAAGGCCTCCGTGACCACTCTCAAGTGACGGAATCGTTCTCACACTCAGCCGACAAGTTCTCAAGTCCTTGGCCACCCGGTTTCTCCTGTTACCCACTCACTCAGCCCCATTCGCCGTTCTCGGTGCTGGAAGCACGGCACCGACGACCTTGGGGCTGACGTGGGCACAGAAGGCGGGACACAGAGGGAGGGAGTGCGCCGCACACGCACCAGCTGGCGTGGGCTCTGGAGGGAAGGAGGCGCCGCAGAGGACTGGACAGGCACACGGGTCAGGTGTGCTCGGGCCTCGCCCTGCTGGGCGGGCTGCCCTCTGGTTCCTCACCGCAGAGGGTGACTGGGCATGGGCAGGACGATGGCACCCAAAGGCTCTGACTGAAGCCGGCGGCCTTGCTCCAGAGCCCAGTGTGCCGGGGGAAGGGTTAGGCAGGTGTCACCCAGGACAGGGGCTGGCACGCAGCCCCCAGGCATGGCAGGCAGATCACCGTGACACTGGATTTCAGTGAATAAGCCAATTCCCGCTCAGACAAGAGGGAACAGGACTCATCATTTTCCGAGCAGATTTGGCGTCAGAACCTTTGCTCAGAACACACTCTAGGAAGATGACGTTTTTCAGAAAACGAAGACCACCGGAATGTGAAAACTCTCCAAAGTCACCTACTACTTCATTTGATTTACAGCATGACACACTTTCCTTTTCATTGTTAAAACAGACTTACTGTAAAACTGCCTGTCTTTCCCATTTAACTATCCCCCTATCTACATATTAAGTGCAAAACAAAAAAACTTTTTAAAAATGCTACTACTCTCAAAACATCGCGCATCAGGCTGCGGCTCGGTGCACAGCACGCAGGGCGCCGTCCCGTCCCGGGCGGGCCCCGCCTCACCTCCTGGTGGCGCAGGCAGAAGGCCTCTTTGCCCCAGTGCCGGTGCAGCTCCAGGATGCCAATGAGGTCACCAATGGCAGTGACGATGGGCAGGCAGAGGACGGACTGGATCTGCATCTCTGACTCCAGCCCAGTGCCTCTTGGAAAGCGTTCATCCTGGAAAACAAAATGGGGCAAGACATAGACTCAGCAAACCAAACGGACAGTGAGGTTACACCCTTCTTTCCATCAGAAACCACCTAACGCTTTCCTCACTCACACGCAGACCCTCCGAGGAAAAACCAGACGGTCACGGCCACGATGACGGATGCTTATCTCCAGCACCGCGGAGCCTGCCCTCCGCAAGTCCTGCTCTGATGTCCGCCTTTGCATGCAAGGGTTCAATGCATCAATGTACGCCAATTTCGTGCACTACCACCGTAATTATCACGGCCAGCCATTTATTATTCATCACCTTCTATTGTGCCAAATCTCTTGTAAGGGCTTTGTAAGTACAAGGTCACGCGGGAAGACTACTCCAAATGTAAATACCTTCCATGTAAAGGAAATTATGTGTAAAATTTTTCTCTTCTATTTGGAAGGTTAGAATAACACAAAAGTGGATGTTGATGACAGTCATTCTGAGACTCAAGGACTCATAGTAAATATTCAAATCATCCAATCTATCAATTTTTTATCGTAAGAAATGAAATTGGCTCTTGGACTTTCATTACTTTCTAGCTGAACAAAATCTCTCAAAAGAACACAGGGAAATCAAAAGAATTAATAGCAAAACACCAGCTCTATTCACTCAGTTTCTGCTGTCCACAGGGTGTTGTTCATGAGTCAGAAGAGGACCAATTTATGCTGGTGATCTACAAATGCTTCAGAAGTTTGCATATATAATTGAACATTTCAAATGGCAACCTACATGGTGTCCACTTTTGATACTTTTAAAAACTGAACCGCACCTGACACACGACAGTACAGCTGTAAGGTCACAGCACGCTGACGCGATGACGCAGCCACAGGCTGTGACGGGACCGCCGCCGCAGCCCTGGGGCGGCCACCATCATTGCGCTCGACTGCCTTTTCTTTTTATGATGAAAAAATGCAGACCTGCTACCCTCGCAAGTTTGATGATCATAACACGCTATCGTCGTCTACATTCAACTGTTATACAACACTCACCCTAACCACTTCCCTTTGTCTTCTCTTAAAATAACCAGTTATCCAATTTGCTCAAGGTCATACAGACAGAGGCAGAACCAAAATTAAAACGCAGATTCAGGGGTCTAATTAACAATCCCTCAGAGCAAAGTCATCCCACCTAGAAACCGGTCTGTGCTTCTGTCGCCTGGGAAGGCCAGCGTGCACGGCCGCGCGGCATCGCCACGCTCACATGGACTGCGGGGGAGCGAGGCCGCGCAGAGCCCCAACGGTCACGCTCCCTGGGCAGGGTCCTCCCCCACTGTCCTGAATGGAGTCTGGGCCTGCCCACGGGGTTTGCTTGGGCCAGCGATGGGAGAGAATCTGATGTAAGCTTCGGCTGGGGGCCCCATGCATGCATGTCCCGTCTCCTTCCTGAGGACCCTGCCAGGCTGCCCATGCTGGGGCGGGGGGAGCGGGTCGTGACCCGCAGGGAAGGCAGAGGCCCTCCGAAACCAGCCCGCTCGGACATGGGGGTCCACTGACATCAGATGTGTAAGCAACGCAGCCAAACAGAGCCCGGAGCAGCCGGCTCATGGACTTGTGGGAACAGGAGGGCGCTGCTGGAGGACACCAGCAAAGCCCAGGGTCACTGTCACATGGCAATGGTGATTCACTGACACCCACCTTGCTCAGACATGGAACACGGGACAGCTGTCACTCAGATCCCACAAAGATAAACACGCATTTGTGTGCTTCCCTATGTTGGTGTGCGTTCAAACAAACTACTCAAATCTGCCCTTAATGATGAATTTCTGAGCACGAAGAATCCATGTACTCACAGACCCATGTACTCACCTGTACCTTGCTTCACTGCTTTAATAAAATGCCTTACATTACAACATCAGCACGCCACGTCATCTCTCTTAACCAAACACCGCCGACTACAACCGGCACAAAGAGGGAGAAGCCACGCACCCCGAGGATGTCTTCCACGAGCAGCGTTTTCCGGGACTTGGCCACGTAGGCAGAGGTGGTGGTGCCCTGGGCGATGGGCCCCGCAGGGACAAGCCGCGGCCGTCCCTCCTTGATTCCAGGCGGGGTGAACACGCACAGGCTCTGGCAAGAAGAAAGGAACATGCTTTGTAGACTCTGCTGTACTGCGCAGGGCGCGGAGAGACTCCGGGACGCAAGGGACCGTCCTGAGAAGTCTGGGCACCAAGGAGGGCGGACCCGGGCAGGGCGGTGCTGCGCCACAGTCAGACTGCAGCGCCTGGGGCGCACCCTGCCCACCCCACCCGCACACAAGACCAGGCCAGAGGCGGGACGGGGCGCAGACAGGCTGGTGCGGTGGCCTCCTGGGGGCGGGGGGTGCACGCGGAGCACTAACGGGAAGGAAAGGAGGGGGCAGGCCCTGGTTCACGACATCGTCACACAGGAACCTGGCCCACGGGTCTCAGGACAGCGTCCGGGGCCACACGTCAGGGGATCTCAGTTAGGTGCTCCACTTTCATGGAAACCCCCCCTTCCCCAGAGCATGGTGGTCTCGCTGCAGGACTCAGCCACGGAGTGGCTGACACCGGCCCGCCTGCCGGACCACGACCCCGAGCACTCTGGACAAGACCACGCTCTTCTCTGAGCGCATTTCGGGCAAGTCTGGGTGTGTCTTCCCCTTTCAAATGAGTGGGTGGGAGGGCAGAGTTCTGACAGTGCTTTTAAATAAATGTTTTTAAGAAGGTAATTAGTTATTTTGACTAAATCATGTATTTTTATGCAACTACCTACTAAATCAGCATTGCTCATCTAAACAAATCATCCCGCGGAGGTATCCAGCCTGTTCGCGCCTCTGGGCCACACGTTAAATACACAAACACTAACGAAAACTGATGAGCCAAAAAAAAAAAAAAAAAGGTTTTACGTAAATTTAGGATTTTGTGTTGGGCCGCACTCACAGCCATCCTGGGCCGCATGTGGCCCGTGGACGATGGGCTGGACACCCCTAAGTTGGGCAACAATCTGACCTCACTATATTATGATTACCACTCAACTTCAAACTTAGGTTCAGGCGGACTCTCCTGACAGCAGGTGCATCTTAAGTGGGATTGCGTCCACGGGAAGGTGAGGACCTGCCAAAGCGTTCCAGGGGTGTCCAACCCGCAGCCCACAGGCCGCAGGTGGCCTGGGATGGCTACAAATGCACCCCAACACAAAATCATAAATTTATTTAAAAGATTATGAGCTTTTGTGTGTGTGTGTGTGTGTGTGTGTGTGTGTGTAACTACATGTTGCAATGTATTTAATGTGAGGCCCAAGGCAACTTTTCTTCTTCCAGGGTGGCCCAGAGACACCAAAAGTTTGGACCCCCCTCCCCCAAGAGACCGCCCTCTGAGGCTAAACAGGCTCCTTATTCATTCTTGCCTTCACTGAGCCGCTCCAGGTGACAACAACGAGGCAGGTTTTCAAGCTCTGTAATGCCAAACAGCCCGCCCCCTTTTTTCAAATACAGTCTTATTTACAACCCATCACCAGAAAGCGAATGAACCTCTTCCTATTAGGGGACAGGGGACGAGGAGGGCAGTGCTGGCGCCCCCTAGTGCCTTAACTGAACCATCCTCTCTGGCAGCTACGTTCCACTCACTTTGTTCGCAAGTGTACCTGCTGGTACCTCTGTCAGGGCAGTGGTTAAGTAGTATTTGCTATTAAGTACATACCTGTGGAAATACACTTTAAGCGTTTCTATTTTAAAATATTTAAATACAAGTTAAGCACTTAAAAAAGAGTTTAAACATTTAACTATAGAAAAGAGGACACCATTTCACCTTATTTAGTTTTAAAGGGGCCAGAAATCAGAGCCCGTTTTCAAAGTTGTTACAATTCTATGCTGCACTAATTTACACGTGGCACAGATGGGGTAAGGTCTCCATCAGATTTAGTACTTCGTTGTCGTGATAGAAGTCCATGTATAAAAACTGAGAGAAGAACAGAAAAATGCATCAAGAACAGTAAGAGGGATGATCTCAAGGCAAAAATTAGAAGGATAAGGTCTATTTAGCCTGAAGACAAATCGGAATTGACAACGACTCTCTCAGACTGCAAGAAGCGAGAAGCGAGAAGCGAGGCGGTGGCTGAGCAGCGAGCTGCCCTCTCCCAGAGGACGCCGGGAGCGCGCTTCAGCCACACCGAGGGCTGCAGGCGGCTCTTCCAGGAGCCCCCCCGGGACAGAATGGGGAGTGACCACCGCGGCAAGCCCAGCACCAGCTTTTCTGCTCATTCTTCCTACGGTGGTGGGCTTTGCGGTTTAAAGGTAGACAGCACGTATCTTTTTTGGATGACTTTGCTATATGCCCATGAAGGTTGGATTTAATAATATCTTCAAGTTATTCTTGGCATCAGAATTCAATAGTGACAGGGCAGTTTACACATTCCTATATTATTAGGTCATTTACTTAATATTATAAAACATTTACCACCTCTACATAGGGTTACTGTCTCTCTCTCTCTCTCTCTCTCTCTCACACACACACACACACACACACACACGCGTACACACAAAACAGACAAGCAAACCCTGGATCTACCATATATGAAAAGCTATTCTATATATTAGTCTTGCTGGAAACAAAGTGGTTTATAAGTCTTTTGATTCCTTGACTGAATCTAAAAGATTTCTCTTTATGGATAATTATCAAAAAATTAAACAATTCTTTACAGTGGGAACTTTCCTCTTGTTATACTAACTAGCTCATGATTTTTAATCCTACTGATCAACAAAACTGCTTCCAGATGAGTGCTGAGGGCAAGAGCTAACAAAATATGACGTCATGCCTTACTGTTACATGCAGGCCAAAGCTAGGGCAGGAGTGAAATGAGGACACCGTGCAACAGACACGCTTGCTGGTATTTTCACAGCCTCACACTCTCTCCTCTGTGTGAGTGGTTTCCTACATTATTTCAGGATTTTGAGCTTGGGGTTTTTTTCACTCCATAAAACTCACCTGTGTGAAAACTCCCTCTGTAACACCCAGGCTGACTGAAGGTCAGTCACTGGTTTGAACTGTGTGGTCCCTCATTCATGTTCTTTGTGATCTTTGTAGTCGAGTAGGATGGCAGGCGGCTGTTACTGCAAAAAGCCCATACCAACCCTCCGAATTTTACATGTATTCAAGGATGGGGAAAAGTTCATGAAACCTACTTTTACTTATCTCCTAGCAATTATCGAATAGACACTTGTGTACTGAAAAGTCTCCTTTCTCCCCATCGTAAGCTGCCACCCCCAGCACAGACTGACTCACTCCCCTGCCTCGCCATGTCCGTTTCTGAACACTCCCCTCCGTGCCCTTTGGCTGATCTGTCAACCACACTGTTCTAACCCCTGTAAGTTTACGGCACATTTTTTCATCTGGCAAGGTGAGACTTGCTTGGTTTCTGTGTTTCAGAAGAATCACAACTTGTTTCATAAGCTACAGCTAGCGCTTTTGATTGGGGTACAAATACGTTCTAAAGAAACTCACAAAGGAAGTAAGGGCTTTATTTTTCAAAGTCTGTCATGATTTTCAACATAAGGATTTGACTGGGCTGCTGAGTTTAATAAGAAAAATACTGTGTCATCTCCATAAAGGACGAATGAAAATCTGGAAACACCACGCGCCATTTCAGAACGCACTGACGATTCTGCTCACACTTCCAGTATCTAATTTGCCTACAAAACCGTGTTGAAGTGAGTCCCTAAAATTGATCGCTGCTCTAATGTTGTAAAAATCTACAAACACCTTTATTAGAACAAGCACTTTTCAGCAGCTAGAAATAAAAGCTACAACTAAGAGCGAGGAAAAGGTTCGGAGTTTCAAACCTCAACCACGAGCAGAGAAATTCGCTGCACTCGGGCGTGCGGCCTGCTGCCGGACGGCGGAGGGTGCTCGGCCCCACAGGAGGCCTGCAGGTCCCCCGCCGGCATCAGCCCTGCAGCCCACCAGCGGCGTTGAGAACCCAGGCCGACGGGCTGGGTGCTGAGGCCATGCGGTGCTCAGCAATAAGCAAGCTTTTCCACTGCTCGAAGAAACTCACGTGAGCTGGCCAACTTCTCCTAATAACAGCAAGTTTTCATGTACATTTCTACAGTTCGGTGATTTAACCAGAGAAGATTGGTAATGGTAGTTATTATACCAGTAGATTGGCTCAGTGAAGAAATAAAATAACTTTAAAATTATAAAAGAGCAAATTAAAAAAAAACTTGGTGGAAAACAGAATAGACTATCACAACTTATTTTGAAAACCGACTTTTTTAATGAGATGGGAACATGCGGTTCGCTCACATCAGCAAACAGACGATTCCACTCCACTTGGTAAAACCCCTGCTCCCACCTTTCGATTCCCAATCCAGAGACCTCTGTACTCACGAAACTTCATTTTTACGTGAAGGCTTTAACTCACAACCAGTTACATTTAGAAATACTTCTTAAGATGAAAAAAATTATTTAGGTGCACCATTATTTTATTTCAAGGCACTAGATGGCGCTAGGTAGTAAATGACTAGATCCCATCCACCTGGAGCTGGAATTAGATAAGGAACTTTTCGTAATTCTTAAAAATAACCCTACTGATACTAACGCCTACTGATAACTGAAAAAAGCCACACAATTATTGGAAACTACTGGCTCTAAACTGGCTTCTGAAACCAACGGTGAAAAGTTATCTATGACTTACTTTACGTATTAAATGTCTTACAGTATGATTAGAGTCCTCGAGGTTCTCAGCGCCTACAAACCCTCACAGATAACGCAGACACTGCAACGACACCACCATGACGTATGTGGCACGCCGCTCAGCTGCAGGGCGTGGCCAGGTGTGTGCAAGAGATGGTGAAAACATCAGAAGTTGAATTAGGCAAAATCGTAGCCCATGGAAACGTCCGTTTTTTCCAACCAGCGTTCCCAAGGTGCCTTGCACGCAGTTAGGTGTCCACACGGCTCCAGGCCAGGGCACAGAGTACCTGCCTCCTTCCCGAGCCCAGACTTCTCACAAGCTGCTGCTCCTTCCTAAAAAGTCCTCTATTTTCCCTCCATATCATGGAGGAAGAGGTCTCCCACACTCTGCTCAAACCAGGCTAATCACCCAAGCTCTTTCAGGGTGACCCGCCCCAGCACCCCATCAAACGCAGAGCCCCAGAGGACCTCGGGCTCCTCTCTGATCCCTCTCAATGCTGTGTGCTATAATTCAGTGTGGATTTCCCCACTTCCCCTGCTGGCGGTGCACTTGAAGACAAAAACGACTTGTTATTTATCTTTGTGTGCTCAGCAATTTGGAAGGCTTTGGCACATAGCAGGTTTGTTGAATGAATACCATTCATGATATAACATTTAAGCAATGGAAGTTAAATTAACTTTTAGAAAGTTTAAGATTCTTGTCCAAGTCACAAAGTAGTGAATTGCACTCAATCGAACTCCAAAGTCAAACTCCTCTGAAAAGCGAAGTACTTCCTGGGGAGCCTTGAAACGGGACAGATGTGCAGAGACCCTCTCTCCGGAAGGGTTTCTGTCCCTGTGGAACATGACCAGGGAGGCGCAGGAACCCGCTTCACCGCCCCCAGGCTGGGCCTCGGCCTGCGCCCCATCGGTGCTCGGGGACAGCGCGCCGCCTGAATGCCTGCTGGTTTCCGAGGAGCTCCACTTTAACAGTGTTTTCAGTTTCTTCCGTTTGCCGGTTTACTGGGTTTTCTATCATTGTTTGAATATTTTGAATAAGGCAACTTCTATTTTCCTCAACAACTGTCCATTTTATTTAAACTTGCGATTTTACTAGTCCAAGGGTGCTCTCGTTATGCCCTTCTCACTGTGATTGCTATGATTTTTTAAACTATTGGACACAGGTAACGGTGCTTTCTCCTCCTTGTTAACCAGCTTGGCCCACGGCCTACTTTAGAGCCCTTGCACTTCCTCACTCACGGACTTCCTTCCTCTGCACCCGCAGGTGGAGCTGGCAAAGCCCCAGGGGGCAGGACCCTTGATTTACAAGGGTCCCTGGTACCAGGTCCACTGTCACGTGACCGTGCCCAATAAGAACTCGTCCACCTGATCCATTCCCTCGTTTTTGTTCTCTCATTTGTTAATGTTTCAAAACTGTTTATAAAATGTTTCATACCCTAAAATGTAAATTTTCCACTTGAATAACTTTGTTCACAGATTTAACAGTATTGTAATTCATTTTCATCAACACTGCTAAGTATTCCATTAACTGTATTTGATTTTTCCCTTTGTTCAAAGGGTTACTTGGCATATTATTTATGTTTAAATACCAAGGTTTAATTTCCTTGTTTTTAGCCATCATGGGGACCTGAACTTCTTAAATACGGGCTAAATGTATCAAAATAGGCTCTAACCTAGAGAAGAAAGGGAATCCCAAGTTGGGAAATCATAAAATAATAAACTGAATCACACGTATAAGTCTTTTGAAAAACCTGATTGCCAATGTTGCTAATACACACCCTCCGCCAGGAACCACTGCACTCTTCCACCTGCTTTCTTTGGTAAAACTCCTTTGCTTTACACATTTCAATGCCCCAAGCGTCCACTGCACGAGCTTCAGAACAGCGCGCCCTTCCCCGCCGATGAGCCCACCCCAGGGCCCAGTGGCCCCCTTTTCCAACCCGATGCCCTTCCCCCTCACACCCGGCTTTGCCACTGATCTTGTGGGGCTGGCTCTGCTTTCCTGCCTTTCTCTGGAGTAGTTTTGCTGCAATAAAAGTGTCCTTCTCATGTTAATTGTTCCTTGTCTGTCTGTCCTTTGTTTACAGGTCCCTCTGTTTCAGAGAGGGACCTATAAACAGAAAGTTGTGAGGGTTTTAAACTGATTTGCAACTGTTCCTTCCAATAAGCGGGCCTCCTCTACCTGTAGGTTCGTGACGCGTTTTCACGGTGAGTTTCACAGCCACGCTCGGTGCTCTGTTCTCGGTGCTTCCACACCACTCAGTTGGTTTTCTCCTTAACTCTCTGTGGTTTCTTCAAGCTTTTGCTCTCTGGTAACGTTAATGCTGATTTTTTACTCTACCAGTGGAGCTTTTGATATATTGAAGTATTTTAAATGATGTTTCTCAGTACATGACTTTCAGAAAATTAATTATTTATACTCAGTCATGAAAAAAAAGAAATGAATACTTTTTAAAATATATAAGGATTTTATAATCCCTCCCACCTCCGCCTTAATCGTGGTACTTATTGATCGGCACTAAACATTCTATGTCACTCTGTTTAGGTGGCATGCTGTGACTTTGTCATTAAATCACACACATTCTGTTTCAAAAAGAAGGTATCTAAGAAAGCTTTCTAACCATGATTCAAAGTCCATGGGCAATTTTTGAAAACACTGGTAAACATATAATGTGCTAACTTTCATGTACAAAAGGATGGAATGTAAGAAAATGCCTATGTATCTGCTCACCAGGTCTGAAAGATGTTTTGCACTTAGTACGGGTAGCTTCCATGTTGGAAGTACGCCAGCATCTGTTGCAAGCAATACGGCAGACTAGGTGAGTTGATGCCCCTGAAAAAAGCTAATTTAAAATTATTTAGAGGCTGGGTAAAGTGTAAGTTACAATCTTTTATAACACGCTGCCGGGCAAAGAAGAAAGGAAGGAACCCACACAGATCTGAAGGGAAGCATATAAAGGAACTCCAGGAGGCAAGCCCCAAGCTGCTTTTCCTTGGGTACAGCATCCAGAGCCTAGATCGACAGACACCCCTCAGCGAAGCCGCCAGGCGAACAGGGGACAGGAGGGAAACCTGGGCCGGCGGCCCGTAGGAGTCTCACGAAGACCCCTGCTCCGGCCAGGCCAGCGGAGGCTGAAGGGCAGATGCATGCACAACTGCAGGGAGGAGCGAGGAAACCAGGGCCTCCGGACCTCACCGCAGGAGGCGGAGCAGGAACCTCCTCCGAGAAACCGCACTGAGCCTCCCGAGGACTGGAGGCTGCAGTCTCGACCACTCCGTATTCTGAAAAAAGTCTGGATGAGATCCTCTAATTAAAACTGCCTTGGACTGGCAGAGCTTCCCCGGGTGACTGGCAAACAAATATAATCCACAGCCTACGTTGAGGACAGACACTTCAACACAGTCTCAAGAACACCCAGCCATGCGGGGCTGCGTGGCCTCGCCCCCTGGGCCTCTGTTCCCGTCCCCACTCACACAGTGTGAGCAGCACGCGAATGCGGGCACCACGTGGCCAAAGTGCATCCCCAACCTCAGAAACCACGGGCTAACATGTGAGACATGCACAGCCTAAGTGTGCCGAGTAAGTTTACACAATCCCTGGGCTTCATGTATTTAAGCTATGATCATGTATCACTGGCTCAGGATATTAGTCTAAAAATTCGTGTTTTTAATACCACAACAAAACTCAAATGCCAGTAACTGAGCGTCTTGTGTGTGCCTATGCACACATGCCACCTTTCACAACGGGCTGTGTCTGCAGCAGGTAAACCAGCCTGTCCCACGGCAGGGGGGGGGGAGGGGAGGCACACCTGGGGACACATCCGAGGCCCCCACCGGGAAGGGTCTGAACCATAGCCACCGAGGCCCAGGCAGCTGCCTTCTCAGGCGCCCTCCCAGACCTTGGAGAGTCATCTTCAAAAATCTACCATCACCACACTTCAAAACGCCGGACTTCCGTTCTCATTCGATCCTACTGCGGCCTGCGCGTGCAAAGGGTGCAGACTACCCACAGGGTCGAAGTGACTTTGCCACAACACTGCGAACCCAGCAACGCCATTGGAAGACGACCAGCACAAGCCACAATCACAACAACCCGTCCGTCACAAGACTTTGTGCCGAAACGTTGCCCTGTTGGTAAAATGCTTGGCTGATGATAACCACATGTGGAAAGAAATTGCAACAAGGTGATTTTGAAGTGCTTAATTACAATATGTCTATTAAATTGTTAACACAATAGTTTATCTTCTTTTAAAAGCTTATAACGCCAACATCTAACTTAGATACTTACATTATTACACTCTCCAAGGAAATACAGTGCAAATCCATCAGCTTTGGTGGCTGCCAAGGCAATAAAAGAGGAAGAAACTAGTCTGAATGGAAGAATACAACACGCACGAATTCTCTAAGGTGAAACCTGAGACATGGGTCTTTCCAGGGGCTGTTTTAACATAAAACAGTCATGCAGTGACTTGAACAAACTCATTTATGGCTTTACTCAATTACGTAATTGGAGTATTTTCATTTATTTTGATCAGCCATTGCAAATTTTAAGATGTGGCCACCTCAAATCATATAGCAGCCTGTGCACTATGTAATAACGTACCAAATTTTAAAATCAGAATTATTGGAAATTATTTTTAAAATCTGAGAATTGTATTTCACTTTTAAAGTATTCAATCATATTAAATCTATTAGAATTGATATTTGTAATTCTGAATAACCACCATAAGTATCCGCCAAAAAGAATTATGCTCACATCTACCTATGATCACTGACAAGAACAAAATTTAACTTTCCCAAAACTGCTTCCGGGTCATCAGAAGGCAACGGCCACAGCAGCGAACAGGGTAAGTCTCGGAGGAGCGGCCGACGCACATCCGGCACAACCTCTCTGCACCTTGTGGCCCTGGGGAACACATCTGGCCCGCCTGCCACCGCCCTCGGAGGGTGGTAATGCCGCTGTCCTCTCCCCATTTAAACTTATAATGACTTCTCATACACATGCAATTCAGTTCAACAAAACTATACAGAGAAAACTAGGTTTCAATGAGAAGGCATAGTATACTCCATTTAAACATAAGGCAGACACTTTTTCTGGAATTCTGGTAGGTTCACAATACAATACTCTCACTTCGAACACAGCAAGAACAGGAGGACAGGAAGGCATGCACGTGGCCGTGGGAGGCGCGCTGTCTTTGCCACCGGCTGCGCTGAGCGCCCCGGCCAGCCGCCTGGAGGCCCAAGGCCGTCTCACCTATCTTGATGACGCTGCTGAGCTCGTACAGGAGCAGCTGGTTGTCCCCGCCTGCATCCAGCCGCTGCTCGATGTAGCTGTTCAGCTCGTACACGACGCCCTGCATATTCGTATCTTGGTACTTGAATAAAAAAATAAAGGCATAATTAAATAAAGTAAAATGAAAATCCCTTAGTCTGTGAAACATGCTGTGTTTGATTTTACATACTAGCTCTTCGTTAGGCTTTTACAGAGCATAATTTAATATATTCGACTATAAAAATAGATTGCAAATTAAAATGGCGGGCTCACTGAGGATCACCTATAGATTCTATGCATGCCTATTTATATTAAATGTCAAATGTTACAAATTTTAACATTGTTTCTCAAGTTTTATATATAATGTAAGCAACTTAATCTGTAAAAAAAGTACAAAAATTTGCTGAGTGAAACATCATACGATGTTAGAAAAAGTCAGTCTGCCCTGGCTGGTGTGGCTCAGTGGACTGAGCGCAGGTCTGCAAACCAAAGGGTCGCTGGCTCGATTCCCAGTCAGGGCACACACCTGGGTTGCAGGCCAGGTCCCCAGTAGGGGGCACATGAGAGGCAACCACACACTGATGTCTCTCTCCCTCTTTTTCTCCCTCCCTTCCCCTTTCAAAAAATAAGCTATCAGGCTTGCCTTCCTGGGCCTCTCACCCAAGCACAACCCCTGTGAACTTGAAAAACAGCTTCTGTTGCTTCCGGCCTGCAGAGCTCCCAGGCTACCCCTTGCACTCAGACTAACAGACAAGCTGCACTGTGCGCATCGCATTCCCCCTCCGCACAACGTGGGGATTTTCGCCTTGGAAATGGTCTCAAGCCATCCTTCTCTTTCTTGACTTCTCAGATATCTTTCTCCTAAAGGTCTGTGACTTGCTGAATTACTTGCTGCAATTCTTGAGAAACAGATGTGGAATTTGAATAAACAAACATAAGGGTGGATGAACCAGCTGACCACTCCACAAATATACACCAGCAATCTGGCCGACCTGTCCCACGGAGGCGCTCCGCCAGCGCAGGGGACACGAGAGAGTGAACGAGACTCACTTCTGGTCCTGAAGAAGCTGACCCAGGCTGGAACAGGACGAGTGAGTGAACCACGTGGTGGGCCAGAGAGCACGGGTGGGACACAAAGCAGAGCAGGGAGGGAGCGAATTCCTCTTTCCAGCAGGACCAGGGAAGGGAGGCTCGGTGACACTCAACACATGGACAGACGCAGGCAGTGTGCTGAGCTACCCCTGGCTGTCCTGGAGGGGACTGCCAGTCCCCCACCCCCTCTCTGTGCTCCTGTCCTATAGAGGGGCCCAAGCGCAGGCGGCCCCAGGAAATGAAGTGCAGAGGATGACGTGTGGGGCCCCCCACACACCAGGAAGCAGTGGGAAGCAGGGAAGCAGGATAACGTGGGACAGAGGCACAGGCCTGATGGGGCTGCACCAAGCAGAGACCCTGCCCCCAGGCTCAGTACGGTTTTAGATGCACATTTGGGAGGCTCGTTCTCAGAATCTGGCAGGATTCCCATGGTGGAGGATCCCCACCTGGGAAATCGAGGGGCAGCTCCCCACGAAAAGAGAGCGGAAAGCGGCCCTTTCTGGAACCAGAGCCGGGGATGGAGGCCAGCTGCCACCATGTCTTCTGGAGAGAAAACACTGTCACACCCAAGCAAGAACCGGAAGACGCTGGGGTGCGGAGGGGTATCGGGGGGTTCCCATCAGCCATGTCTCTGGGCTCTGGCTTTCTCATGCGTGGAACGAGAAGGCTGAAATGCATGGCCTTTTAAGTACCTTTCAACACTAGCTACAAAATGCTATGACCCTAATTTGCGCTGGTCAAGCTTCGAATGCGTGTCTTTAACCTAATAATTGGGTTATACGCCCTGTTTCCTGATTACCAATGACAACTGCATAACTAACATAATCGCAAAATGTTTTATTATAATCACTATTCGTGTTAATGTAATGCCCTATGAAATGCAGAATTATATAAGTAAATGTGAACGAATGAGCTGAGCTGCTACCCAGGTGCTGTTGGCACAGGAAAGGCAGACGGGACACAGGGAGGTGCGTGTCAAACTGTGCACTTCTGAGACGCTGTTGTGAAAACGTCCTCACGAGAAAAGCTTGCTAAGGGGTCAGTTCAGTTACGTAAACTTTCGGTTCTGTGGCTTGAGTACCAGAAATGGACAATAGCACATCAATGGTGTTATTAGGAACTTGTACTTTCAAAGCACTTTTAATTAAGTGTGCTGGGGTGACACTGGTCGATGAAGTCACACAGGCTTCAAGTGCACGGTTCTCTGATCCTCATGTTGCACTGCGTGCCGACCACCCAAAGTCAAGTCTCCCGCCCCCACATGCGTGACCCCTTGGCCCTGCCCTGCCCCCAGCCCTTGCCTCCGTGCCCACTCTCCTGCTGCGTGCCTACGAGGGCTCATCGTCAGCCCTGCAAAGCCCCCTCGCTGCCATCTCTGTCTAGGAGCGTCCGCCTGGGGCGCGTGCGGAGCACACCTGGGACGTCCCTCACTCACTGTCGGCGGGGCCCCGAGGCAGGAGGAACTGAGCAGTGTGCTACACTCCTGGAGCCTTGGGACCAAAGTGGACGCCGAGACCCTCACCTCCAGTGTCCGCTGACTTGAGCAGGCCTGGCTCTCTGTGAGGGCACAACCACCAAAGACAGGGACTCGCACAAACACAGCCTCTTGGAAAGGACTCAGGCCGTGGCCTCTGTCAGCTGTGCTACTGGTGGCTGTGTTTCCCAGGAAACATCGGCACACCCTGTCTGCCGTGACACCTCGGGGCATGCGGAGCAGAGCTGGGAAGCCAGGGCCCCGGCCAGGATGTCCGTCGCCAGGGGGAAATCCCACTCTGTGAGACGCGGGGAGAGCTGGTCTGGCGGGACTCGCTAAAGTGAACCAGCCTTCAAATGCAGGGGGAGAGACACTTTGCTGGGGAGGTCGGCAGTGCAGCAAGAGGTGGCGGGAGTCTGAGTGAGATGCAGACCCAGGTCCGCCACCCCGGGCACCCCGGCTCTGCAAGGTGTCACCCCGACACCTGGGCGGCCACAGCAACACACTCGGGAAAGCATCACAGGCTGGTGTTACTTTGGATAAACACTTAATCACATGCAAAACAGCCTTTAGTTTTCAGCAGAAACCTCAATAACTCTAACAATGTCTTCCCATCATTGCTTAAAGTTGTCCTATCTTTCTGCTTTTCTACAACGTCTTATCCTGACATGATTTCAGATGTACAGAGAACTGCAAGAATGGCGCAGGAGGCCCCTGCGCACGGTCACTTATCCCGTTGTCATATCCACCGTGTCACTCCCTCAGCAAGTCGTCTCCCTCCCCCCTCCCTTCTTTCCTTCTTTCATCCCTCTCTCTTTCTTACCCCTGTTAGGGCAAAACTCCACAGCACACTTGTCCACATTCTGCAACCCACCATCCCCCGATCTCCTTCTCCAACTCGCTCTAGTCACTCCAGGGTCACAGCTGTCCCTGAGGTCACTGGCGCCCTCCACGGGGCCAGGGCCAGAGGCCTCCCCGACACCCTGCACCTCTGGCACAGCCAGGACTCTCTCACTGGAGCGTTCCTCCACCACGAAGGGGATGCGTGTGGCCCTGCGTCCGCCTGCCTTGGGGATGTGGCCGGTCAGCACGGCCCATTGGCCTTCTCTGCCAGTCTCCCCCGGAGCTGGACATGTCAGCCACGCCCGGCTGCTCTCTGCAGGCCCTCTTCTCCCTCAAACCCCACCCACTCCCAGGTGCGCTGCACACCTGCTATCTGTGGATGATTCTTAGAGCACCCATGCCGTTAAAAACTCTCCAACTAACACCTCGAAACCGCACCACTCCCCTGCGCTCGACCTGCCATCCAACTCCTGAACGTCTCCATGGGCAAATCTGGCAGGTGCCCCTGGCTGAGCGCCTCCCAAACTGAGCCCCCGGCGGAGCCCTGCCCTCCTGCACCCACTCCGGTCCACGTCGGGCAGCCCCGCCCTCTGTGCTGGGGCCAGACCTCAGCACCAGCATTTCTCCTCCTTCCTTTCAGCCACACGCCCAATCCGTCAGCAACGTGTGCGAACGCTGCCTTCCAAAAGCGTCTACAACCGGCTCCGTGGGGTCCAGGGACGGCCCCACCTCTGGAGTCACCACCCGGGCCCCTGCCCGTCCGCCCTGCCCAGGACCGCCACCAGAGCCCGCCATCTGCCGCTGTTCCTGGCGGGAGGACTCGGTCCCGGAGAGCTGAACCACCTGACTCTGGGCTTCTGAGCGCGTGTCTGCCCTGGCAAAACTGGGGGGCAGTCTTTCTATTTTGTGTGATGCGCTAACTTTTGTGCCACGAACAACTTTCCTCTTGGAATGAGTCATTTTCCTACCTTCTGACATATATACTTCCTATTACGTAGGAAGACTTTTCATCTTTAATGTCCGGTGGAATTAGTCAGTAGATGATTTTGGGTATTGTGGCATTTTAGGTTCTCTCTTATTAATTTTTCAGTTTTTCATTGGTTAACAGTATATTTAGGTCCCTTAACCCTTCTTCAGTTTTAATGATTTACAGTTTTCTCCAAACTGGCCATTTCCTCTCAATTTTCAAAAGCATTTGTGTGTGTATAGCATTTTTATGAAATTATTAACCATCGCCCTATGTATAGTCATATTCCCCTCCTCATTCTTTAATGTTTGTATTTTCTTATTTCTTGAACAGGTGGACAGTCTATTCTACTGCCCTAGTTAAGGAAACACCTTCTGCATTATTAATCAAGTCTATGCTTTGAAGTGTGACCATCAATCCCTTCTCTTACAAACTCTTGCCCTCTGCTTTGTAAGAGTTTAATTCTGGTACTCTAAAATGACTAAGTTAAAAACTTCATCCTACTTTGGCTGTGTCCCTTAGGCCTGGTAGACTTTATCCCCATTTTACATTTCAGGCTTTGAAAGTTATTTTTTAAAAGATGACCCAGATAAATACAGGCAAAGCAGGAATCCAAGTCTCGGCGTGACTACACTGCACCAGAGCCGCCCCGTTAAACGTGTCGCAACAGCCGCAGAGACGCAATTCACACAAAAGGAAACAGTTACTTACCATGTGGAATTATGCCTACTTGCTTTAAATAAAAATATTTAGAAAATGTCAAGCCATTTACAGAAAAGATTATTTAATTGGTAATTCTGGGGGGTTAAAGTGAAACTTTAAACTGGAAGAATAATTTGATAAATCCACTTAGCAATGTGTATTATAAACCATAACATGCCATGTCCATTGACCTAGTAACTTCAAGCCCCAGCATCTTTCCTGAGGAAACATTTCACAGGAATAAAACTACCAAATTCAGAAAAACATTCAGTCTGCGAAAAATAAAACCGATGCAAAGAGTCAACAGCAGAGAGAGGAAGCCAGGCCTTGCCCCGTGGGACTCAGGGGGAGCGCCACACGCCTGCCGGGACTCACCGAAGGCAGCGCTGGGCGCACGGCACACCAGCCGCTCTCGGCGGGCACAGCACCGTGAAGCAGAAACACGAGCAGCACAGGCACCGCCGTGACCCATGGGCGAGCATGCTCGGGGAAACGGGCCGAAAGAACATACTCCTGGCCTCACTGACCGGGTCACGGTGACGCCGGTGTCATTCCGGAAACCGTTCTGCCGGTGAAACGACCACGCCAGCGTCTGCAGCCCTGGAGGAGCCAAAGGACAGGCCAGAAGCGGAGCGCGAGGCCCACGGGAGCGCGAGGCCCACGGGAACGCAGCCGTCGGCTGCGGACCCAGCAGCGGGACCTGCCGGGGCGAGGATCTGGCACGCAGACGGTGAACAGCAGGGACTGGGGTCGACAGCCCACCTCTCAGACACGCGGAGGCCGCTGGGATTTGAGGACGAGGAAGACAGCCCAGGGCTGCGGGGTCGGGGACAGAAAACTCGGGAACAGCTGCCCTGTGCAGGGGCCGACACCACCTCCCACCTGCAAAGGCAGCCGCTGGGGGCCGGCAGCAGCAGAGGCCTCAGGGCCCTGCCCGGGCCAGCACGCTGAGCAACTGCCGCTCCCGGAGAAGTCGCCAACCGACGGGGCAGCTACCCGGTCAGGGGCCTGCTGGCTCGCGTCCTCTTCCTTTCCGGGCCGCTCCTTCCCTTAATGGGGTAAGGCCGTGCCGTTTCTCAAATGGACTCATACAGAAACCCTGGAATCCTGGAATCTCTCCGCAGGGACTACTGGTCAGTAGCCTCCTTCAGACGGGGCTCAAGGTGACCTCATCCCCTGACACAGCCACCAGCACCCACCTCGTTGGGGAATGTCTGTTCCAGGGTTCTCCTCCTTTCTAAGAGAAGGTGTCTTTGGACTGGCCCTCCCTAGACCTTTTGTAGCATCTGAAGAGTGGATGTATCACAGATTAAGAAAATCCTACCATCCAACCCCGCGGGGTCCAGCACTCTTTACAAAACATGTTAACCAAAAGAAATTTCAAGTTTCAAAGAAGAAATAATGAAGTCGTACAAATAAACACCAAAGACCCGAATGGCAGGGAGAAAATTCCGTGTGTGCGGCTACCAACATATTCCGCAGACACAGCAAACACTTCCCCTCTCCGTGGGAGATTGAGCCTCGCACTCCCAGTGCGGCTGGGCGAGGCCGACTCCACTGCTGTTAGTGGGGACCAGACGTCAACCCTAGTCCTACAACCTCAGCGTCTCACTGTCACCAAGCAGTGTGACCTCGATCGAGTGAAACTAGACTCTATGAAGGAAAGGCTTCATCTCCAATGTTGAGATGGAGAAATAGAAAAAAAGGGAGAGAGACAGACAGAGAGTGACAGACCCACACAGAGACAGAGAGAGAGCTGCCCCGGGCTCCTGGAGGTCAGCGCTGCCACCCCAGAGCCGCCCAGCCCAGGCCGAGGGACTGCTGTCCCCAGCGCCCTCTGGCACACTGCGCCGTGATGTAGGGACCGGCCCCTCTCCCCGGTGGCCGGCTTTCTCTACCAAGCCCTCCCCCTGGGCCCTGGGAGTCAACGCCCCTGTCGCAAACCCTCTGTAACCTCACCCTTCACTGCTGTGCTCCGAGGCCTCCCCGCCCTCACGACGGAGGGAGGCTCCCACCTGCGGACAGCACAGGCAGGGGCGTTCGGCCGGCGAGCGTCTCTGCCAGCATGGTAACGAGTATTTTGCAAATATGGACAGGAAAAGCAGAAGTTGGAGTTCTATGACTTGCCCTGCCTCACTTTATTAAATAACCAAAGAAAGAAGCCAAGAACAATGGGGCCAGTGTGGCCCCATGCCATCGAGTTCAAGGCAACCTCCCTGGACGTACCAATGAAACCAAACTGAAGAGTCAGCACGCCTCACTCACACTGCCCCTTCCCGAGGAACGGCACCGTGGCTGGCGTCAGTAAGGGACACTGCAGGGGGGCGAGGGCACCGCCCTCTCCCCACCGCGGCCGGGGCCCTGAGGGTAGTAAGCCCACACCCTCCATGCAGCGGACCCTGCACTCGTGGCCCAGGCCCCTGCGGGGCTCCCAGAGTCCCCACAAGAAGGGCACAGCCCCGCGCTGCCCCGGCCCAGGAGGGTGAACACACGCCTGGGGGCCAGCACAGCGATGCACTTCCCTCAGCCCCACATGTTGACTGACTGCAGGATGCCCACTGCTCCACTCACAGACTCGGGGGGCACCGGAGACCCCGCAGCCAGCCCTGCCGCCCAGTGTCTAACAGAAGAACCATCATGATACTTACATCCACAGTAAGCAAAGGGAAGGGAACTCTACGCATACAAGCCTAATACCATTTCAAGATAAAAAAAACATTAAAAAAAATAAATCAACAAATGACCTCCCAACATATATAGCAGCATTACAAAAGAACAAAGAAAAACATACCAAAAATATACAAGGTGTTGGTATTATAGTGGTATACCCAGGATAAAGCTAATTTTACATGTGAGATAATGAATATATGCAAAATTAATTTTAGCAAAGACTCTGCTTTGCAACCTCAAAACATTAAAGAGTTGACAGTAAGAAATTATCAACAACATCATAAGAAAGACTGAAATGAAGAGAAAGCTCCAAAACACAGAAGCAAGCCTAATTCAGAAGAGCTGCTGTGAATCTCAGAGGTGCTGGAAACAGCCCAGAGCAGAACCGGAAACATGCCTCAGGCACCAGGGCCAGCGCACAGTGAGAGAGCAGGAGACGGGAGAACAAGTCAAACAGCATGGAGCCAACGTCCCGGGCAGCAAACAAAAGCATCCTAAATTGAAGCGACTTTTCCCACCCCCCTCAAGAGCCACGGCGTCTGCCCCGTGGCGGGCTGCACGGTGGGACTGAGCTCAGGCGCACCCTGGAAGCTGAGGTTGGTCTGGCCTCTGAGGAATATGGATGCGTGGCTCTCCTTCCTGCCACCAATGTGCAAACCCACCACGGCTGCAGAGACCCGGGACAGCGGCGTGGCCCTTACTGGCCCTGGTATCTGCCCCATGTGCCCCCGTGAGAATCCTCTCTTTATCCCCAAACGTCACCCTCAGCCCGGTGGGCTGCTCGCAGGAGCCGCAAACATTCCCAGCCGACCCATCCATCCCTCAGCACCACGTGAAGCACTCACTCCGGGAACTTCCTAACTGGGAGCCCTGTCGGCGAGAAGGGGCCCCGTCAGACCCGGAGACGTACAGAGAACTCAGCATCAGCTACGATAGAGGACATTCTGCCCAGAAGCCGGCAAAGACCCTGGTGACGTCAGAGACTCCTTTCCGCAGGTAACCAAAGCTACAGGAATGTCACAGAAGCACCTTGGTTACAGCTCACGGAGAGGAGTGTGTGGTCTCCTACACATGGCTGCATCGATGCAATTCGGGCTGGCCATTTTCAACACTTAATCTACCTGGCAGACCTTTATCTGCATACAGGATGTATGAAATACGCTCCATACGTAATTAATTGGGCTTGTGCGGTATTAAACGCAGTCTGCTGAGTGCTTTCAGTACGTGTCCCCCATAGGCTTTCAAGGCTGCTACGTCTCTCGGAGTCAATGCTAAGTATTCTCCTGGACATGAAAACAGTTCGTTTGATGTTTCTGAAAGGGCTAGAAGCGCATGTCTTTGATACCCAAGGGGATACCCAAGGGGTTTGTCTCCCCGCGGAGAAGGTGCCTGGACTCAAAGGCAGGGTCAGCCAGCCACACACGTGACCAAGCCACGGAGCGTGGGCTGTGGAGAAGGTAGCAGCTGCTTCGTGGCCTAGGCAACGGCTGCCACGTGGGAAGGCAGCATGGCGCTGCCTTAACTATGGCCCACCACGAGCCTGGGGCCCCATCTTGATGCGCAGTCTCACGATTCCACGTGCTGGCAACTAATTCCGAAAGCCCCTCTCACTGGGGTCGGTCCTGAGGCTCCAAACGGCAACCGCCGTGCCCACTGCCTTGGTGCCACATTAACGAGTGACACGTGGGGAGGGCGCTCGGCTGCTGTCATCAGTCTTCTGACACTTTGACACGTCCCAGCCCTGAGATGCACGCGACAGGATTTACTCCTGTCCAGTGACAGCCGAGGTCACACTCACGGTACTCACCCTGCTGACTTCCTTAGGAGCCGTCTCGTCTGGGGGAGGGAGAAGGAAGGGAAAACACGGTTAGAAACTCGGAGCAGGTCAGAACACACGACACGTCATTCACGCTCAACACAGCACAGGTTCCTCTGCAAAGCTTCTGCTTAAGAATCTAGAATTTAGTTTTTTAATCCTGTAAAAAAAAAAAACACATAACAAATTCAGAGCTATATGTACGTACTAATTCCAGAGGGATATGAAATAGCACAACTTGCTAGTCATTTCTGGATTATCTATAAAATGGTCAGGCCTGCAGATGTGGCCACACCACGGTTTACTCACATACACGTGGACAGAGAAAGGTCTGTGACACTTGCAATGTGCTAAATTACACACCTGCACGCACACCCCAAATGCCCACGGAGACCTGTGCCGTAAGGGTCACGCCAGCACTGACGTGCTAGAACACAACACGTGCCACTCTGCACCACGGGCCCGGCCGGGGGGTGGGGCATCTGTACCAGCCCATCAGCACCCGTTCCTGGTGCAGCGAGACCCATGGGTCACAGCGGTCCAGGTGAGACCCGCTGACGGGCTCTCCCTGTGGGGCTGGCCGCACAGCAAGAATACCCCCGTGTGACCAACGGGGCACAGGAAACTAACTGGCCACGACTCCACTTGCAGCCCATCGGTTCTGACTGTCCCACGCCCAGGTCACTGGTTCCGACCCAAAGGAAGCGTGTCTGTGTGGCCTCTCCAGACCCCTGCAGGGTGCCTGCTGCTGCTGCCTGTGTCTCGTGCAGCGGTCCAACCTTGTCCACAGCCAGCCCTGGCACACACTTCTCACGCCCAACTCTAGGCCCACTGCGTTACTCCCAAGCACAGCCTGGCTGGTCTGCACACCGATAAAGCACACCCCATGAGCTCAAACAGGGGCATGGTTCTCCTTTCGCTTTTAACGGCCTTACTCACTAACCACTGTGCCTGCTGGTTCCTGTGTTTTCTAACCGTTCTCCCACGGACTGCTTGCCTGCCATGTCCACACCATGTTTGGTCCAAAACCACATACCAACCAGGAGCCTCCAAGCTCGTCCGAATCCAGGATCTGCCTGGACCGTCATGCCCCCACACATATAACACACATAGTCACACATGCACTCACACTCTCACACAACACACACACAGAGCACACACATAAGCATGCTCATACACAAGCGTGTACACACACTCTCACCCACCCAGTCTGTCCGCCAGAAGTACCCCATCCATCACGCTGCTCAGCTGCGGGACACGCAGTGAACGGTGTGTCCACACCGGCTCTGCACGGGCTCCCGGGGAGCCCCCTGCCACTCACCAAGCCGGGGCAGGGGTCCAACAGTGCGTGTTCAATAAAGAGCACCTCTGGTGTGTATTCTTTCATCACGCACAGTGGCTTGCGCACTTTTCTTACAACTCTACAACGATTCAGTGTTGCTGCTGACATTCCTAAGAATAAGCATGTTATGGGAAAAACACTTCTCTCCCACATTAACAAAGGTGCATCATAGAGATATTCCACTCACTCTTCAATCCCTAACCCCTCAGCCCCTCCTAAACCTCTCTGAAGACGAAACTATTTGTTTTCATCACTGCAACAGATTCGCTAACAGATTCTAAAGTTAAAGAGGCTTGTGTGTTGCCAATCCCTTTGAAGGTTTCAGCTAAGACATTCAGTGAGATGGCTGGAAATCCAGGTGAGCGAGCCGCAGGTGTTAGCGCAGCAGCAGGGCCGAGGCAGCCGGCAGCAGCGACAGCGAACAGCCTGCTCAGCGCTCCGTGTGAACCCCAGCTCACGGGAGGAAGACTGACGTCCAGACATCTGTGTAAGTGTTCCTTCTGCTCTGCTGACGTGTATTTATCAAAAAACAAAAACTTCCTTTTTGCCTAATGGACAGTTTAACGTACTTGAAAGAATATTTTAGCTGAATGCCAGATTCTCCACCATATGCACTGATTTAGAAATGCATCCCATCCTGTATCTCTTCCGCCGACTTAGATGTCAGATAATTTTCGCGAAGTGAATGTCCAGTCCCCTGCATTTGGAGAACTGCTACTTCAGCTGAGGACATTTAATGACCACGGCGAACCATCCGCCGGGTGGGACCGCTGCCTCCTGCTTCCTGCGCGGGGAGTCCTCCCTCAGCTGAGGGCTCTCGCCCCAGGGACACGTGAACAGGTCGAAGAGCTCACTCCACCCCGTTCCCAGGTGGGCGGCGCGGTGGGAGCATCAGGGAGGCGGAGCGCCAGCAGCTGAGACCGCGCACTGCTTCTGCAGCCCAGAGCTGCCGTCACTCGGGGCCAAGGGGACTCCTCCCGCCACCCCGAAAGTCCATAGCGAATCAACATCCAGACATTGCAACCTGACACTGAAAACTTCTTTCCACAAAGACACTTTCAAAGGAACCGAGAAGAAATAGGCTCCAGTCTCCACCCGCACTTCCTGACTCCGTGCAGCCACACAGGGAGGGCCGGTGAAGACCCCCGACCCTGGGTGTCTGCCCACTCCCAACACACACCCCAGACTGGCCTGCTGGCGCGCCACATGGCTCAGCAGGGATGCTCACGTTAAAGGAAAGGCCGGGGGACAATGGGAAGGAAGGGAATTACCATGGATACCGGATTTTGAATCATTCATGAACAATTAATTCGCAACAAAAATGCTCACACAGCATACACTAATTTTTATGCAGCCTCAGGGCTCCATGAACATTTGCTTATTCAGCAAACACCCACTATAAATCCATTGTGCGCCAGACACTTAACCCTGCTTTCCAGGAGCTCACGTTCTAGTGGGGTGAACGAAAACAGAAAAGACAAATTGATTTTGGAAGGAGACTATCTATGCTTATTAAAGAGAAATACATGTTAAAAACAAGAACCCATCTTAACTCTAAAATTTATTTTAATATTTTTACAGCTTTAGGAAGGACAACAGCTCATGCAAAAAACAGGAGGAAAAAAACCCTGGTGGACTTCCTAGTAAGTACACCCTTCATGGTAAGCACTTATTTTGGAATACTTTATAAATCTTTATAACAATGCATATATTTATCCTTTCCTTTGTGTGATCACTCTTGATATTTCTTTTGTATGAAGTGGGATTTTAGGAATGAATCCAAATTTTTAACTAGAACTTAAAGGAATTTGTATTTTGACGGTTGATTTCAAGATCAGTGGCTGCCTGTAACATTCTTCTGCACTGAATCAAGATCCCAGAAACAGAGGAGGCAGTTCCCCTGAAACTCACATACTTTGGAATTAAAAGGGATTATTACATTTTCTTACGGTTTGGTCCATAAAGTCTACAGACAAAAGTAAACGCTATTAAAAGACAAAATACGAAGAGAAAAATTAGAGTAAACAAAATAAATTTCTTAGTTACAAGAGACCTACAGAAGATCCATTTCCAATCTAAGATCAGATTACTGGCCAGCCCTCTTGGCTGCACTAGGCAGCAGCTCACTCTTCTAAAACCAAGCATTAAAGAGTTGAAAAGGATTTTGATTGATCCTCATAATCCTTAAGTATTTTTATTCTTAGTTGATGTTTAAACATTTCCTACTAAAATAGAAGGATTTAAGTAGGCTTACAATTAAAAAATAGAAATACAACATGATCCAAAAATGCAGCTGCTAAAAATGGTGACAACTGTTTATTTTTACAATTTAACATAACTTGGTTAAGTTAAAATCAAGGGAAAAGCAGAACTACAGATGAGCCTATGTTGGCCGAAAAATATGTATTAATCTACATATGCATATAAATAAACACGCACACACTGGTTTAAGTTATAAGGTTTTTCTGCACCATATCATGTCATCTCACAAGCCTGAAGTTAAAAAATGTGCTCACATAGGTTTCATATATATGTAAATATGTGTCAATAGGATCTCTGGGTGGTGGGATTATGTGACCTTCCCCTTCTTCTGCTCACATCCCTAAATTTTTACAATCACGATAAACTGCAGGAAACCTCAGCTGAACGCGTGGGTCTTTCCCCCACCTTTCCCAGCCTCCAGCACACGCCTGCACGAGTGCGGAGGACAAAGGAACCGTCAGCAGAAGCGCGGCCGGGACTGGGACCCCGGGGCTCCCGGAGGCAGCCCCCTCACTGCTCCTGCCTGTCCGTGCTGGCCTGGGTGCTCCTGGTTTGCAGGCTGAGGCCCCCACCCTTGGGTGGCTGGGTCAGCACCAGGAGAGCAAACCCTGCACTGAGGGGGACCCCACATGTCTGATGTTCCCTGACGCAGATCACTGCCACACTCGAACCAGAAACTACGCACTTCAGTACAACAGACAAGAAACAGCATAAGCAAAGATAATGAACAAAGAATACGCAAAGTCAAGTAACAGAAAAAGAACAAAGGAAACTGTAACTGAAAATCCATGATATGAAAATCCAGGATGACACGTCTCGGTAACCAAAGTAAAACAGGAAACCATGGGTGATGGGATTTTTATTGCTTGATATACAGTAAATAACTAGCACATTATAAGAGAGTTCCTTTTCCTCGGCCATGAGTTCTGTAGAAAGTAACACTATGCTTGCCCTTTGTTTTACACCTACAAAGATACTTCAAAGTTGGTCTTTGTTACACCATTGTTAAGAAAAAGCTGAGATCTGGTATTAAAAATACTGCATGTAAAGTTCTACGATGGCCAAAGCAATCTTGAGAAAAAAGAATGGAGCTGGAGGTATCACACTACCTGACTTTAAATTATACTACAGAGCTATGACAACTGAAACAGCATGGTACTGGCAGAACGCAGACAGACCAATGAGGCAGAACTGAAAGTGCAGGAAAAAACAAGCACACACGTATATGGGCAAAGAATCTTTGACAAAGGAGGCAAAACGCCCAATGGAGTAAAAGAAAGCCACTTCAATAGATGGTGCTGGGATGTTGGAAAACCATGTGCAAAAGAACAGAACGGGGTTACAGTGTGTCCTTATGTACAAAAATTAATTCAAAATGGATCAAAGACCTACACAGAAGATCTGAACCGATAGGTTACATAGAAGGAAACATAGGTGCTCAAGTTATGGGTCTTGGTCATGGAGAGCATTTTATGAATTTGACCCTAAAGACAAGGGAAGCGAAGACAAACATGAACGAGTGGGACCACGTCAGACTGAAAAGCTGCACGGCAAACGGAAGTGCCAACAAAGCCAAACGGCAACCAAGCCAACGGGAGACGACAGCTGCAGACCACAGCCCCCCGGAACTCACACAACTCAGCACCAAACAAACGGTCCAATGAAAAGTCAGGCAGGGGGCCTGAACAGACACTCCTCCCAAACATGCAGGTAAATGGCCAACGGATATACGAAAAGATGCTCAACTACACTAGCTACCATGGAAATCAAAAGTACAAGATGCCACCTCACACCTGTTAGAATGGCTGTTATTGGAAAAAAGAACAGTTAATAGCAAGTGTTGGAGAGGTCGCGGAGAAAAAGCAATCCTCACTCGCTGCTGCTGGGGATGCAGACTGGTGCAGCCACTGCAGAAAACAGCACGGAGGTCCCTCAAAAACGAACAGAGTTACCATCTGACCCAGCAATTCTACTTCTGCACATCTACCCAAAAGCACTCAAAAGCACTCATTCGCAAAGATAAATGCACCCCTCCGTTCACCGCAGCACTGCTCACGGTGGCCAAGATGCGGAGACAACCAAAATGCCTGACAGAGGGCTGGCTAAAGGAAACGCGCCCTCGTGCGCCACGGACACTACTGAGTCCTGAGAAGAGGGGGAGTACTGCCACGTGCTACACATGGACGGGCCTGGAGAACTTGATGCTGAGCAAAGTGAGTCGCTAAAAGCTAAGAACCCTGTGAGTCCACTCACAGCGACTCACAGACACAGACAGCAGTGGGGGGTCAGCAGAGGGAAGTGGGGGCAGTGACAGGGAAAGGGGGCCAAGTACGTGGTGAGGGGAGATGGTCTGACTCTGGGGGTGGGCACACCGTGCAGTATCAGATCGGACATCACAGAAATGTGCAGCTGAAACCTGCATGACCTTGGTGACCAGCATCACACCGATGAATTTAACTTTAAGCAGAAGTTCTATACTTCAATGTTGTATATTAAATAAATAAAGAAGACATCGGAATAAAGAGGGAGATGATAACGCAACGCCTATACTATAAATTAAGATTTAAAACTACACTCTGTATTCCAAATTCTAAGTTACGATTTTTACATGACCCAAATTCAAAACTTCAGTAGGGATTGTGCTGACAATTTTGAGCTTTATTACTCTATGTTCAGAGGATGTGTTTTGAACAATTTCTACCTGAAAGGACCATTTTCCTGAAGCTTAACATGAGCTCATTTTTACTCCACCTTCCATGGCTGGGCTCTCGGCTTTCCGAGCTGGTTCTGCGGGAAAAGTGGGCAGTCCCAGAAGCTGCACATCAGTGCCAGGGGTTCAGAGAGCAGCAGCAGCACCCATAAGAGGGAGAACGGGCCGTCCCTGGAAGGGCCTCGCATCCCATGTTCCTTGCAGGTGTTTCAGCATCCCTAAAGGAAGCGTGTCTGTCTTCTCACTACGGGAAATTCTTAATTAACAGACCGGCCGCTCTTTATACACGCCCACCCCACGGGAGCTGGCAGGAGCCCTCAGCCTGCCCCGGCAGCCCCGGCACTCTGCCACACCTGTGGGCCCGTCCGCAGACAGCCATGTGTCGCCCAACAACAAGCCCATTCACAGGTATTTATCAACACCTGACATGTGCCAGACGCTGAGTAAATGTCTCATGTCCCATCGGACAGAAGGGTGGGACTTCACTGAACTCCCTGGCTTCGAGACAGCCACAAACAAGGAAGCCTCTGGCCCCGTGGGGGGCGGGGGGGACCGTCTGGCAGTCACGGTGGAGTCCACCTGAGAAGAGCAATGCCCAGAGACGAGGACGGACACCACGGGGCAGCTCCGCGTGAACCCTGCTTCCGCGGGACCCTGAGGTGCTGCTGGCCTCGTTCTCATTCGGCCGCAGTGCACGTGGCCCTTCCGGAGGCCACAAACGATCCGCTTCATCTGCAGCATCTCCTAGGGTGTCCCGAGGTCTCCAAGTTAGAGCACAAATGCGAGTTTCCATAGATGAACTCGTATTTTCAACGCTTCCACAGCCGTTTCTATTTGATATTTTCAGTTATACCGGCTACAGTCTCTGCAACTTTGTTAACACCCAATAAATAGCTGTTGGAAATCCCACATTTTCTTTGCACCTATACAGAAAGATAAGAGGTGCACTTTATCTAAAACTATTGGTTAAATTTAATTTTATCCTGAAATAAAATTTGTTTCTAGCATATTTTCTTTTACTTAAGGGCAAATTATTGGCCTTACAAGCAGGACTTCGGTACGCTCGTTTCCTCCACCTAGAGCGGCATTGTTCCCGGCCGAAGACACGAAGACTAAACTGACCTGGCAGGAGACAGGCCTCCGACTCACGGAGGGAGGGACCTACTCCATGCACACAAACTGCAAACAAGAAAGGAAAAGGCGGCAGACGGCCACTCCCCTCGCTCTAAGAACCCACCCAACCCTGCCTCCCGCAGCAGAACCGCCTCAGGGAGGACGGCAGCCCCGCTGAGTGCCAAGGTCACGGGAGACCACTCACTCACCGAGGGGATGGAGGAGAAGAACCCGAATGCGTTAAAGGCCGACATCACGCGCCCGTTAAGAGCTCCCACTGCTACAACTTTTCTAACGAGAAGCGTCAGAGCACTGGCTTCGCGGCAAGTCCGTCCCTGTGTCACCGCAGAAACACACACAACAGCCAAGACCGTCACCGCGCGCGTGCACTTGGCACTACCGAACGTCGCCGCAGGCAGCATGGGTGGAGGACTCGCAAGGCCGCCACTTCTCCGATGACAGAGTCGCCTTGCAAGGAGGGGAACACGGAGCGCTTCCCGTCCCGCCATCAGCACTGACCGCTCGGGATGGCTCTCACGTCTCATGAAAACAAATGCTGGAGCAGACGTGCTTCTTAAAAAGTACAATACATGTCCTCAGTGTCACCTCTCCCTTCGCCTGCTCACCTAAGTTTTTAGAATTGCTTCTAACGCGTAAAATCCAAATTGTCATCAAGATAGGGACGTGAACGAAGCTGAGCAGGTCAGAATGTCACGATGGACCGAGCCGGCTTTTCACGCACAAAGGACACGGCATCGGCGCAGCATGCAGAACAGGACCGACCCGGCACTGCGGCACCGTAAAGCGGTAACATGTTACATGTTACAGACCTCAAGAAATTCAATGCATGTGCACATTAGAAACAATTCTACTGTATGGAGTGCACAGAGCATTCGGAATTCTCTTTTTGGACCATAAAACTTCTTAAAAGACTAGTCTTTCATTAAAAGCCAGTCACAGGAGATCTGAGGGACTCTTACACTGAAGCAGTTCTCAAATTTTTTCTCTCACACTCCTTCACACTATTGAAAATTAATGAGATCTTAGAGACCTTTTATTTATGTGTTATAAGTATTGCTATCTGCTAAAATAGAAATAAAACTGAGGATTTAAAAGGTATATTAATATTAAATAATAGTAATAAAACTTTTGCATATAACATGCATGCATGTGTTTATGAAAATACTTCCAAGAGAAAAATATTTTACTAGGGAGTGGGGCATCATTTTACATCTTTACAAATCTTCTTAAAGATTCGCTTTAAGCGAAGCTGCTGCTGCACTCTTGAACCTGCTTCTGCGTTTGCTGCGATCTCACTTGGCTGAAATTATGAACGCAATCTGACCCCCCAAAGACAGGCGTTCGGAGGCGGGAGTGTTCTAGGCGTTTCGGAGCATCCAACATGCTCTGTTTGACATTGCACCAAAACTCAGCAAGTCGGTTTTCACAGATGGGTTGAAGCGTGGATTCTGAACCATATCGATGGCCTTTTTGGCACTTGGTTTCTCTAGTGTGCGGTGTTAGCATACAGACCCCTGAGTAATGGGGAACTTACACCCCCTCCCCTGTGCCGGGAGGAGAGTGGGCACAGAGTCCGGCCCCCTACCAGCGCTGACCACCAGGACAAGGCCACCTCACCCAAAGTCACACTCAGCTCCAGGGGCCGCCCCGCCTGTGCCTGTGGGAAGCAGGGATGCCAAGGCCCCAAGGCCTCAGCCCACCCAGGATGACCCTGAAGGGCACCCACTCCAGAGCTGCACCCAGGGCCTGCAGAGATCCGTGGGGACGCAGACGTCACCTGCTGCCTCCCTCTCGGTCCCCAGGCCCTTCCCCCACAGGGGCCCATCCCAGGACAGCATGTCACTGACAAACCTGCTCCACAATCCCCATCTCAGGGTTGACTTCCTGGGGAATCGAACCTGCGGCAGGAGGTCTAGGAGTCCCACAACAGGGAGTGAGGTGGCAGAGAGCATCCCCAGGCTGCAGAGCAGCCACCGCTTTTCAGCGTCACTTCGACGGGGTGGTGGCAGTATGGGCACAGTCGTGAATGCGCCAACACCAGTCCTGCCCACCATCCACACACAGCCACCGTCCTGCCGGCTCCTGCAGCCCCACGGCCCCTCGTCCTCACTCGCCCGCTGCAGCCCCACCGAGGACGTCCGCCCTCCCCTCGCCTGCACTCTCAGCCACCTCGATCCTCTCCATCAGCATCCACAGGGCAGAACCACAGCCCTGCTTCCCATCCACTTTCTGTTTACTTTGCGGCTAAACACGGCAGTAACTTGGCTGCAGGAAACACAACCAGCTGACTGCATCCATTTCCACGAAATGGAATTCCACTGTCAGTTCAGTGGAGCCGTTTGTGTGCCAAACCACCATGCCACAGACATGGCACAACCGTGTTCCCCATCTGGACGCGGGACTCGGACGCCCGATGCCGATCCGACTGCACGTGCGTGTCGGCTACACGTCTCTGACTCGGCATGTCCAGGACCGGACGGGGACAGCCCCTCCGACAAGAAAATGCACTCCACCTGTACTCCTCTATCTTCAAACATTCCCCTGCTTCTGGGAGCAGGACTGAAGAGATGCTTCAAGTTGGAAATCGCTATTTAAAGTAAGGTCAACAAACCTGTTGCTATAAAGTAATGACATGTCCATTAGGTCAGGAATTACCTCATCATAAATTCAAACATAGGTCAATGGGAAGCCTCGGGGTGAGTTTAAGCCATCCTATGAATTTAAATGCCACTGTGCTTCCATTTTTAAAAATTATCTGGTGGAAGAAATCAGGCTGCTCTTGGACAAAGCTAATTTAACACCCATTAAATAAATAAACAAATATATCCCAGGATTTAGAATCTCATTTGATAAGAATACTCCAACTCAACTGCATCAGCCAAAAAGAGGATATTGCGAAATTAATTTCAACACCTGGTTTTGTAAGTGAATAGGTAAAACTGAAAAAAGTATGTACTTTCTCTATACACATTTCATTTTATTAGCAAATATGCATTTCTAAAATTAGGAAATTGAAAATTTTCGCATCAGAAAATTGACCATAATTAGAATTTGAAGAATCCACCTGTGGAGTTTTGTTTGCTAAGACAATAAGGAAGGAACAAATGCAGTTGTAAGCGATAAATTACAAAAGGCCACATACTTTGCCTCTTCCTCCAACTCCGTCGGGCTGACAGTCACGACGGACAGGACCATGAGTCACCCGGTCACTTGGTTTTGCTGGATCTGGTCTGACTGGCATGGAGTGAGTGCACGGAAGGGCGAGTGGACAAACGAGCAGCTGGATGGACCGCAGCACCCTTCACTGAGTCCACGTGGGCCTCGCACGCAGGGGACCACGTGACAGAGAGGAGCGGGAGCCCACCGCGCCGGTGGCATCAGGGAGCAACAGCCTCACCGTCTCGAGTCTGGGGTCCAAGCCTCCCTCCGTGCTCTTACTAAGACGTGGGCGTGCAGTCACACTGCAGTCACAGTGACGTTGAAATTAAATGTGATCCTCGGACTTGCCCGGATATAACTCAGAGTAACAACAAAATGGCATCCCTGTTGAATTTACTTAAAATATACTCCCCAGAGTACCACAGACTATCAAACGTAGTCAGGTTAACTCTTCTCCGACGAAGTTCACCATCTCAAGAAGCAAGAACGCACAGGGCGCAGGAAAAGGTGAGTGCCGGACCTCGCCCCCGTTACGAGCCGTGCAGAGCAGCAGACCTGCGGCGGCCTGTCCGAACGCTGCCACTTCCAATGCGTTCTCTGCCTGTAATGACCTGTGCCCACACCCACGAGGCCTCCCGTCCAACCCTGATATTCGGGGCATGGTATCAAACTCCTGAACAGACTCGGATCAATGACTGCCTCATTCCGAGTCACATCGCTCCCAAAGATGCACACATCTCCAAAAGGCTCTCCGTTTTTTGACCCAGATCAAACAGCCTCTACCACCATCACCCAGAACGCCTTCCTTGAGAGCGGTGCTTCTGATGACAGGGTCAGGGCACTTCGCACCTGACCCACGCCCCACAGGAGGACCCACTTCCAGACACGACCTGCATTCGTGGACGACAGAGTGAGGCTGACCTGAGGGCCGGGGCGCTTCAGAACGGGCCGCAGGCATCTCTGTCGTTTACCCAGGTGCAATCACATTTCAGATAAATGTGAATCATACACGTCACTTTAAATCACACCCAGAATTCATCCCTCTGCTGTGTCCACCCGTAGCGAGGCCAGAGTAGAATAAAATTACCACGAGCTTTAGACAGGATCCTCGTGAAATAAAACATAGCTCCCTTTCTGTGGGAAGCAATAAATAAATCACTCAGAAGATAACAGTTTCCAGTTAATGTAAAGACCTGTATTTTCTAACACAGTATGCTAAGAAACACTGCCTTATGTCACTATCATACCATGAGTCAAAGTTCATCTCATGTAGACATGACTGCTTTTGTAAATTATTTACTCGTTCAAGCTTTCTCTCATTAAATGAGTATTTAACGCGGCCCATTTTGTCCAGCATCACTTAAGATATTAAGGCTCGGCAAGGGCATGGAGAGGTCTGTCAGTATATGATTCCTTCCCCAAATTTAAAAACTACTCAATAAAATACATCCCCACGAACTGGAGGCTAAGTAGGGTAAGTGCGGAACAGACAACATTTTCCATACATATTAAAACATAAGTTCCAAACGGACTCAAGACTCACTGATCCCTATCTACCAAAGAGGTGAAATTCAGACCTCACCAAAGAGACAAAAGCACAAAAGCACCCCAGGAAAAGCAATTATAACCCAGAATTTCCCATGAAATTTCTCATTCTAGGGCATTACCTGAAATAGCACTGATGTTACTTGTAATTCCCCAAAGCTGAAAGTGACCACGTGCTTCAGCAGGAGAGCGGATGAATGTCACTCGGCCGCACCAGGGAACAGACAAGCGATCCACGCCCCATTCCGCTAAGTGTTAGCGGGAGACCCCGAACCGCAGTGGCTTTCAACATGCGGCCATTTACCGCACACATACGTGTACGACTATCTCTACCAGTCTCTGTTTTCACTTCCAGGGAGTACCTACCCAGAGGTGGAGCTGCTGGGTCACGTGGTCATTCTGCCTCGTAATTTTGGGGGAACCACCATGACCGTTTTCACCATTTCCGCTTCCTTTTCCATTCCTGCCAACAGAGCGAAAGGGCTGCGCCCTGCCACGGCCACGCCGGAGCTTCTCTTCTGGACTTCTCTGCCCTTTCATTACCCAGCCATCTGAAAGGGTGTAAAGTGGGATCTCACTGCCTTTGGGTGTGCGCCCCCTAATGGTGGCGAAGTGCAGCATCCGCATCCTTTCAGATGTTGTCAGTCTGGGTCTCTTCTTTGAAAAAACATCCATTCGAGTCCTTTGCTTACTTTTAAGTGTTTTCTTTATTATTCAGTTGCAGGAGTCATTTATGTTCTGGACAATAACCCCTTATCAGGTATATGCTTTACAAATACTCTCTTTTTTCACAGGTTGCCCTTGTACTTGTTGACTGTATCTTTTGAAGCACAAACTGAATTTTTTCCAGGACAAATACAAACAGCCAAACAAAGCAGAGAGGGGAAGAAGGCATCTGTACAGGCTGCGCAGTGCGGGGCAGTTAAACAAACCCTGTGCTGGTAGTTCAGTACAGACTGAGCGAGGGATACGTGTGGGGGGAGAGAAACGCAGGTGCAAGGGGGTGGGGGGGTCCTGAAGGGACCACGGTGGTCTCGAGGGGTCCTGGATGGTGATGCAGGGTTCCAGTCACAGCAGCAACATGGGACAACTCATGGGACAAGGCAGGCACTTACGGCTGAAAACGCGCTCTCGGCCCTCAGAGGGAAGACAGACTTGGGAGGCGCTCGTTTGCAGAGATCCAACTCGCACCTGAGCGGTCGGCTCCCGCGAACCGGGCCGCCACCACTGAGCTCTGAAGAAGTGCTCCCAGGCACCGGGGTGGCGGTGACAGGCCTGTCTCAAACAGTTCTCACACGCAGGTAACTGGGAACACATGCGGTTGTCGGCACACGCTTCAGACAAACGCTCTAAATGAAAACCGCCATGCAAATTCCAAGATGAGGAGTTTCGACCAGGACGGATCTAAGGACTTTTAGAAGCCTTGGTCTCAGATCCGTTTCTAAAACGTAGTCACTGCGAGATAAGGCATTCTTTTCATCATTTTCATCATTCCCTGCTCGACTGTCTTGGAAGCTTAAGAACAGTCCTCTTTTGCGGTGTCTCTGCTCAATGTTCTCCTGTTCACCAGTGGTTCTTGACCCTGTTTTGTGATTTACAGGAGACACGGGAGCTTCCCCTTTCTGCGGACTGTTCGCCCAGTGAGCACTTTTCCCAAAATGTACGCAGTGTTTTACCACTAGGTTTTAAACTGTGCCAGAACCAGAAGGAACACCTATTTACCACACTTGAAAATATTAGTCACGCAGGTTCTAGCAAAACCACAAAAAGTAACTAGCAAACTAGTTTCCAGCAAAAGTGCATTCCTCGATGTTTCACAAACATGAGAGAGAGAGAGAGTTTTTGCCTCAGGTTTAAAAGATGGGGCTACCGCATGACGATACCTGCAAGTAAGTTACCCGTGATGCCGCCACAACGCACCGCCCAGCAAGTGTGCTGATGTGCCCCAGGGAGACGGCAGCGGGCCAGGCAGATGGCAACTTCACCACACTGATCATGCTAATACTGAACGAGAGACCGCAGGTTGGGAGAAGTCCATTCAGGGAGTCTTACCAAACCTCCTTCGCACCTGCCAGTAACTCCACGCTGTCCATAAGATCAAGTCCGAGGCCCTCGCACAGGCCTGAAAAGGCCCTACAGGAGGTGTCCGCTCCCCAGCACGGCCCCTCCCTCCAGAGCATCCCAACAAGCCCTCTGTACCTCGGCCACTGCCTGGCTCGGTCCCCTCCCTGAGGTGGAGCTGTCTGTCTAGCCAGCTCCACCCCTGGCCTCAATTGAAAACCCTACTGCCTCAGAGAAGCTTTCCCAGCCCCACGAAACCAGACCCTCCTGCTACCTGCACCCGTTCACCTATGACCTTCCTTATCAGTACTTTTTACACATTTTTGCCAGTTCTTCTGAGATGTGATGACACCCAGCTCTGCGTGTGTCTAAGGGGCCCAGCACGACAACTGCCCTGACACGTCATGAAATGATTGTCTCAGTGCACTCAGTTACCATCCATTATCTCATAGAGACAGCAAACAAAATAAAAATGCTTTCCTTGTGATGAGAACTCTTAGGGCTTACTCTCAAGAACTTTCATATTCCAATACTATGAAAGCAAACAAAAAAATCCAAAAAACTTAAAAAGTAGTAAGAAAGAGGAGTGACCGAGCGCATTCACTGGCGGAGTGCCGAGTGGGCCGCCAACCTTCTTTCAACCGCTCGCTGCTCCGCGTCAAACCTCGCCCCCTGCGCGCGTCTCTCAGGAGTGGACCGCAGCCAACCCTGCCGCCCTGCCCTCGCTCCTGCGCTCCCCAGGCAACAGCTGCACCCATCTGCTCTTGCACAGGCCCCAAAGTCAAGGACTAGGGCTCTCAAAGGCGAGCCTGCATTGGAACAACCCGGGGAGCTTGTCAAAGCCCAGCCAGAAGGCCCCCCAACAGGAGTGGCTGCTTCAGGGGCAGAGGTGAGGCCTGACCTATAACATTTCTAGCTAGTGTCCCAAACAATGCACAGGGGACCGCAGTTTGAGAACCGGTGGCCTAAACCCAGAGCCAACTCCTGTAAGAAGCCTTCTGAATTCTCACACCTCTTCACGGCCTCAGTTCCCACAAGCCTTGTCTCGATAACCTATACCACGCACTTAGCACGTGACTACACGCCACCACCCCTGCACCATCCTAGTTTCGTAACGCCTTCCCACAGCCCGAGAGTGCAGGTGCGTCAGCAAACACAGGGGAGACAGAGTGCTGCCGTGGTGGCTGTCACACGGGGGCCGGGACAGGGCCCAGCCAGACACGCACGCTAGTGCACAGGCCTCGACCGACTGGCTGAAACAGACTCGTGAGAATTTTACACTCTCCAGCAAATGCAATTCCATCAAAAATTTCTACTTGTTAGACCTTATGCTGGATATTTTCAAATGTACATAGTCAACAAATACTGATATAATCATAGTTTTTGGTTGCTTATTATGTCTTCCCTATACGAAAATGACATCAAGGGGAGCAAGTTTATATTGGGTTGTCCAAAAAGTTCGTTTGGTTTTTTCCCATAAGATGGCTCTAGTGGTGCTCAGTTGTCTTTACCTTTGTTTGAAGCAATTTTGTTAGACTGTATTGTGCCAGTTGTCATCTTGGCATACATTTAAAAAAAAAAAACTTACCAAAATTTGTGAATTTTTGTGTAGTCAGTTTAATACTGAAGATGGAAGAAAATACACAATATTTTTGGCACGTTATACTTTCTTATTTTAAGAAAGGTAAAAATGCAACTAAAATGCAAAAATAGATTTGTACCGTGTAAGGAGAAGGTGCTGTGATTGACTGAACCTGTCAGAGGTGGTTTGCTGGGTTCATGCTGGAGATTCTCGCTGGACAATGCTCCACAGTCAGGTAGACTGGTTGAAGTGGACAGAGGTCAAATCAAGACATTAACTGAGAACAATCAATGTTCTACCACATGGGAAACAGCTGACATACTCAAAATATCCAAATCAATAAAGCTATTGGTGAAAGTGGAAAAAATGTGATTTTTATTTTATGGGAAAAAAAACATACGGGCTTCCTGGCCAACCCACTGTACTGCTCGTTCTACAATTACGTGCCCATAGTTGGTACTCGATAAACGTCTGTTGACGCACTGAATGGCTAGTGACAGAAATGAGGAATGACTGGCCACATTCCAGCTATAACACGCCACCCAAAGAAGTGTTTCTAGAAGAGACTATTCAACTTTTGGTTAAATAATCCAGATCAATGCTAAACATTCAGGAAGCTTTTAAGGGATAGATTTTTTTTAATTAGAAATAATTATATATGTGTCACTTATCTGTCACAGGTTTTTATTTCAGTTTTAAAAATCTGTGTTATATGAAAGTTTTAAATGTTGAAAAGAATTCTAAATAGAGGCAATTTCTTTTATTAAACATTTTATAACATGTACAATTAGCAAATAGAACTTTTATAAAAAGAAACACTAATCAAAACAAAGTATTTTCAGAAATCCAATAGATCATAACATTTTCACTAGTTAGAATCCCTTGTAAACAAAATTTTGCTTAGGATATATACTAACAACCGTGAATGTACAAATAATAGCTACCATCAAGAGGAACTTCACAGATACTCTAAAAACTGCTTCAGAAATCAACCTGTAACAAAGCTACATTTACTTTAATTAGTTTCATAATCACTAACAAAATGCACGATGATCTGATTTAATCTTTAAATTAATCATCAGAACCCCAATCCACTCAGTCAGACTGCAACGGAGCCCTAGTCACCAAGCACAAGTCACTTCAAAGACCTGCCCAGACCCTCCCAAAAGAACACGCTACCTATGCACCTTTACAGTAACATGAACAATTAACAACACCGACGGGAGACACCAGATGACTTCACAAATGAATTACCATCAATTTCACCCCTTCTAGTTACCAGACGGTAAACTCGCGTTTGCTTTTAATTCCGATCAAGGCATTCAACACATACTCTGGTTTGCATTACAGAAAAATAAAAGAAGGCATGGAAGTTCTATGTGAGACTAATTTCAACACATGGAGTAACAACATCTTGAAGTTCTAGGTAAACCACTTCAACCATGCTGTTCCCTTGCGTGTGACATTACTGACAGTCACCGCACCGCTCGTTACGGCCCTGCTCACTGACACCTTCTCGCAGCGCACGCTACCGCAGACTCCTCACATGTTAACTCGGCACCCGACCACGCGTGCACACCAGCATGAAGACAGCTGTCACGCACAGAGCAGAGCAAGTGCTGGGCAGTCTGCATCTCAGGAGGCATAACTTAAGTCCCACTACTTCCCAGGATGAAATATCTAACAGTCTAATTGAATGAAAATTAAATCCCATTTCTGGAATCGTGGACAGGCAAGAAATACGTAGTATACACTACGTATTCTTTGAGGGGAAAAAAGAAAGAAACTACTCATGCATTTGATGAAAAATATTTAAGGCAGCTGAAATCAGTATTTTCGTTATTAATTATTTGACACTTATAAGTTCACCAACTGCTACTGAATATTTTAAACATGGGGCTGTAATAAAAATTATTGGCCATAAGCCATGGCATTGATGCTCATAATTTTTAGACAATTTGAGTTCAATCAGTCACCCTCCTGAGTACCAAGTATCTTCCCCTTCGAAAATGAGTATCACAGTTACATGTTTAAAAATTAATTTACACATCCCTAATACTATTCTAACACCAGAAACATCAGCGACAGGCATGCTGACTTCCGATGTTCTCACCCCCTCACGCATCCTTTGGAACGCCATCACTACGACCAACAGCCCCCACCTCGGAAGCCCAAAGGGAACGCTGCCCAGGGGGGAGGACCCTCCTGATGCCCTGCACGTCACGGACAGGCCGCAGCAGCACCGGGCTGGGCAGTCACGTCCCACCTTACAACGCTCTCCAGGAAATGCAGCGCTGGGCCTGCCCCGCACCCGAACTTTCATCTACTAATTTTATACTTACACTTGGATGCGTGCGTAGATGTTGAACAGTTTAGTAATCTGAATGCTGATGAGCACCAGCTGGGCCTGTCAAATTTACTTTGGATAAAAATTAGCATTGAAATGTAACATTTAGTGAAATACATCATGACCAAGATCATTTTCTTTCTTTCCTTAGTTTTTCCCAAATGCTAAGAGTGGTTTTAAGGGTGTAGAGTCCTCAGTGGTTTCTGAGGAAATGTGTATAAATTTTTAAGTGATTATTTCAGGTTATTTAAAAAATATCATCTCTAACTGAAAGCTGACTGTGTGGAATGCAGAATCAGAAGTCGTCCTTCAAAACACAATTTGCCTTAAACTGCACACAGAACTTTCTGCATCTGAAACGAAATGGCATGAAAGCAATGCCACTAAACTGAAACAGAACAGTGAACTCTTTGAAAGGCCAGTCTCTGAGGACATGTGGTCGTCCACCTTTCCCCACCCCTTCTCTGTCCACACGACACTGAAAGTGGCTCACTGTGGTCCCACTCCCTCCATGGGGCCACGCTGGCTCCAGGCCTCTGAGGCCGGACTATGCTTGGCCTCCCTGTCAGGAGAACCAGAAGAAAGCAGAAATTTCTGACTCTCCTTCTGCTTCTCAGAGCTGGGAGCTCCTTAGAAACTTACACGTAGTTTGTTGAATAAATGAAATGACAAGGCCCTTGACAGATTTAAGAATATACGTCCTACAATCCCTCCCTCCGGAAGCTTCCAAATGAGAGTGGGGGGATAAGGAGCGCAGGCATGTGGTCCAGTGCCGGGAGCATACGATGACCAAGCGTGACGACAAACGTCTTCACGGCTCACTTGCAGCCTTCGGATCTGCCCCCCCCCCGAATGCAGCCACTCACTCATTCACTCACTCATTCACTCCTCCACTCACACACGTTTACAGAACCCGTGGAATCTAATGAACACGATAAACAAAAAAAAACAACACAGAAACAGACTCACAGTTACAGAGAACAGGCTGCTGTCAGAGGGGAGGGGGCTGGGGGACTGGGTAAAAAGATAAAGGGATTAAGCAAAATGACTTAATTTAAAAAATAAATTAAAATTTACTTTTTTATTATAAACATTACGTAAGAAATTAGAGACACTTCAAAACTAGAGGAAAATCAACTGCAAGCAACATACGAGAAGCATGCTTCTAACAAGACATTTCAGGAACGATGACATTTAACTTTAAACATAGCGCTTTTACTATTCTAAATAAATATCCAGAAAGCACCATCTATTTCAGTGTTTTTAATATAAAGTATCTGCATATAGTTAAAATCATATTTGAAATTAATTTCTGCTCTAAAGTAACATTCACAGAAACCAATGCTTGGCCGAACACCACTCCCGCGAGAACAGAGGCACACCGCGATGCTCAGTCGGCACATATTGGCACATGCCCTCGGAGCGGCACGGACAGGGCTGCGCAGCCCGCCAGCCCACGTTTCCTCTTTCACCAACAGAACTGCGGCTTCCACGCAGAAATGCGAATGAAGCATTTAATGCAAACTCAACAGGTTGAGTTTCCTATGGGGCACATACAAAAATTGTTCAAAGGCTTCTTTTTGCAAAATATATTAACACAAATATAGCTTTGCAACATAAAGATTTTTGGAATCATTAATCATAATCATTAAATATAACCAAGTCTAATACTGCATTTTTAATGTATTTAAATTTTCAAGAATTATTTGCCAAAATTTATTTTTAATCAAGGATCTCTCTTTTGTACGCATTCTCTCTCATTCTAGCTTTAAGTCATCTCTTTAAACACAATGAAACGACCACAAGATTAAAATGCTGGTATCTGTTGGCTTCATTTCTACTTCCAGCACGGACCGAGCACGGGTTCTGGTCCCTACACAGCAGAACGCAGTCCACGCTGATCTGAAGGAGCTCTTACCTTCAGGTTTGTTGTTCTTCCTCTTCAGCCATTTTTCTACCGTCTCTGCGCTAACACTTTCAGAAACAAATTCATCTAACACCTGGGGGTGAAGAGAAAGATATGCCTTCACTTTTTCATCTGTCAAACCTGCAGAAGAATTGAAAAGAATAAAGATATCACTGCACTGACTGATTTAAAGTTGAAGCACAAAAAGAACAGAAAGATGCACGCGCATACAATGGAGCATCACTCAGCCAGATAAGGAACGGCGGTCTCATACTCGCTACAACAGGAAGGGTCCCCAAAACAAGTACCGTCGGACACACACAGGGGACGAAGCTGCTGTGGTGCCACCTGCACGGGGTGTCTAGAACAGGCACCCACAGAGATGGAGCGGATTAAGGGCGTCCCGGGGCCTGGGAAGAGGGAAATGGGGAGTCACTGCTGAATGTGTAGAGCGTCTGCTTTGAACGGAGGCATATTTTGGAAGCAGACGAAGTGAAGGTCATATACACTGGGAGCACATTTAATGAACTGTACACTTGAAATGGCTAAAATGGCAACTTTCTGTTATACATGTTACCACCGTAACAAACAGTAAAAAAAGAAGTTAGAACATCAGTGATGTGAAACTACAGACATTACGTCATGCAACAGCTGTTTCCCACAGATTTCCACGTCACATCTGGACTGATGCTGTGCCCAGCTGTGCGGTCATGCCCCACAAAGTACTTGTTTGTTGTGTGAACAGCTATCACAGGTTTGACACTGAAGGCACATGAAACTCTGGTAACAGCATGAAACTACCCCTGGTACCTTCCAGGTCCTGAAAAGTGTCCAAGGAGCAAGCTCTCATCACTTACTGTTCGCAACACCAACCCTACTTCTGCTCAGGGGCACTAAACCCAACGCCCGTCGGTTCAGAACAAACCTGAAAAGTGCGCACTGACACCCCCGTGCGCAGCCTGTTCCCCCAGGGAACTTCCAGTCCAGCGGCAACCGCACTTTCACGCACACAGTGTTTTCAGAGCACCTTTCGACGCCCTCCTACTGAACACGTGGACTTCCGGGCTGCATCCGGTGCTTCACGTTGGTGTGCTTGGTGAAGCGCATCGTCTCTACTACTGCATCTGCTCTGTAAATTCCTCAACAAAGTACCGTCCTTAGGGGTGACTGGGGGGAAAAGACCATGGAAAACTGTACTTCAAGATGCAAAAAGAAACCAAGGAAACAAACTCTGCGACTCCAGGAAACGGACCACACGTGGCAGCCCCGGACAGGCCCGGAGTCCCGGGTGTCCATGCTGCAGGGACCCAGCCACGACCGCTCGGGCTCCAGAGCAGGAGAGAGGAACTGGCCGAGAAGGCAGGTGGGCCCCCTGTGAACTCAGCCCCTGCCCAGCCCCCTCCCCAGTGTGTTCGGACGGAGATGTGCAGATAGGGAGATGCAGATCCATACAGAGAGAACCGTACTCGTAACAGTTTTGAAAGACGAGGCCCCACCTGTGTTTGCCCTGCAAATCCCACGGCGAAAGTCTGCAAGGTGTCACGGTGCCACGGGTAAGAGGCTCGTTGAAGTAAGGCCACATCCCCCTGAGAGAGCCCGTGACAGCCCCAGACACAGAAGCCCAGGGCGCTGCGGCGAGCTGACGGCTGACTGGACCTTCAGGCCGGCAGACAAGACACACGTCATACTCTCTCCGATTATGCCCCCACAGCGGCAGGCAGCTGAAGTGTGCTTCCTTCTTCAAACATCCTTCCACCACTTTGTGAGAAAACACCATGCAGTTCTTACCCTGAATTCCTATTTGTGCGTTACTTCTGCTTTCTCTTCAATTATCAGTGATGAAGACAGCAAAATCTAAATCGGGAGCCTTAACGTATTTTTGAACTCCAGGCCTTGGATATTCTTCCACCACCTCAAACTCCCTCTTAACTCAAAACCAAGTGGTGCATCTCCTACCACTTCTTCCCAAAGTGATTTGAACTCTCAACTTTCCTTTTTTTGTTACTCTCCACTTCCTCAGAAACCCAGGCTGAAAATATAAAATCATAATTGACTCATCCTTCCTTGTCATCTTGTTTCATCTCAGTGTATTACACAAGTCTTATTTGCTAAATTACAAAATTACGTATCTGACAAAACGTACAAGAATGCTTAAAACTCAAGAAGAAAAACAGCCCAATCAAAGATGAGTCAAAGATCTAAACAGATGCTTTCCTTAAGAAGATAAAGGTATGGCAAATAAGCATATGAAAAGATGCTCCATTTTCATTAATGAACTGAAGGTAAAATAAAAAATGAGATTTCACTACATACCTATTAGAATGGCTATAATTAAAGAAACTGAGTATCAACTGTTGGTAAGGAAGCGGAGCAACAAGAATTCTCATTCACTGATAGTGAGAATGCAAAATAGTAGCCACTTTGGAAGACTTTTTGGCAACGTCTTATGAAGCTAACTATAGTCTTCCCATGTGACCCAGCAGTCACACTGCTCGGGAATTACCCAACCGACGTGAAGACTCACGTCCACACAAAACCTGCCTGTGACTGTCTACAGCAGCTCCACTCATAACCAATCACCCAAAACTGCAACTACCAAGGAGCCCGGCAACAGGCAAGTGGACACGCAAGCTGTGGCATGTCTGTGTGATTCAGTGTGATGCAGCAATACAAAGAAACGGACTAACTGGCCACAAAATACAGGGACAACCCTAAAATGCCCACCGCTGCGTGCAAAGTCTGAAAAGGCTGCGTGTGCATGACCCTGATCGCACAGGAGTCTGAGGAACGTGAAACTAGAGAGGGAACGAGCACAAAGGCCGGCGGTTGCCAGGCATTCGAAGGGAAGGGAAGATGACCGAACGGGGTGCCTTGCAGGGCAGTGAAACCGTTCGGTGAGACACCATCACGGGGAACGCACAACACTGTGCATGTGGCAAAAACCCATAGGACTTCACAGCACACAAATAAACTTTAATGTACACAAATGTTAAAACCTTTGGACGGTCAGGGTGTCCCAGGACAGAAGTCAGAATATGACAAAGGAACGTGACTGCATGAAGCAGCCTCGCTGAAGGAGACACCTTGTGGAGACGGTGCTGCCCTCCAGGACTCCGCGGGGGGTGGGGTCTGGGAAGCCAAAGGAACCGCATACCCTCCCTGTATCACACTCCAGCTCGTCAAGCTGTTATCCTGTGGGGTCAAGTCCAGTAATTCTGACACCACCATTCACGTACACGGGAACCACACAACTGAATCAGGGGATGGTGGGAACGGGGCTTCTCGTGGTAGATCCCGTGGGTCATTCCACACAGGGAAGTCTAGAACCATCTACGTGGCATGCATTGAATTAGAGACTGAGACATCAGTATGAACTGATACTTAGCTGACTAGAGCTGCAAATGGTCGCACATGGAAATGCTGGTGCATGCGTGTACACACTGGTACTTAGGCTACTGTACACACATGTATTTCCTTGCTACGTCAGCGGGGAAGGCCTGGAAGCCGCCATGTCCCGGTGCCAAGAAGCACTCGTAGCACCCAGGCCATGGTTTCCAACACCTTTCCTTTCCAGTGAAAGGAAAGGGTCCCTGGAGAGACGCTGATTGAAGAACGGGAAGGAAACACCACCTGAAAGGAGCTCCGGGCACCCTGAACTCCGCCAGAGAGTCAGGAAGTGAGAAACGCACGTGTGCGCACGCACACGGGGAATCACGGGTACGGCAAAAGGGCACAGCTGCTGACTGAAAGAGCTCCCAACGGTTCAAAACTGGAAGGATCTGAGTCACGAAAGAAAGTGACACTCACGCAAAGAACAAAATAAACGTCCACGCTGTGGTCTGAAGGTCTGTGCCCTCTCCAAACCATTCCTGTGTTAATCCCCAAAGGCGGTGGCGTCAGGAAGTGCAGCCTCTGGGAGGCGCGCAGGTCAGGAGGGGACCCCCTTAGGCATCGATCCGTGCCCTGCGACAGCGGGGCCAGAGCAGCCCCCGTCACTGAGGCTATGCAGAGACTGTGACTCATAGAGGGCTCTCACCCGACCAAGCCAGCACCGTGACCTTGAACTTCCCAGCCTCCATAACTGCAAGAAATAAGTTCATGTTGTTTATAAGCTACCCAGTTCCTGGTCTTTTGTTAGAGAAGCCTCAATGGACTAAGACAATCCATGAGTCCACACTGATGTAAATAAATGACTGAATAAACAGAGAACAGACAAATCTCCCATGAAGAATTATAAATCATTTATGTAGATACTCTGCCCTCAGGAAGGTAGAGTGTAACACCCTACCCCTTACAATTATTTTGTAAAAATCAGGTAAAACTAAACTTTTAAATATCAATTGAGACATGAATGAGTCATGATGTCTAAGTAAACCTCTGGACTAAATACACTGATCCAACCCTAGGGTTAAATATGTAGAAGAGAATGAGTACATTTTGGCTGTAGGCTCCGTTTAAAATGCCAGAAGTTAACACATACCTTTCTGTCTCAAATGTCTCAAAAGATGTCAATGTAATTCTCTCCCTAAATTTCCATTCGCATCTCACTAGAGCATGTCCCTCAACACCAGAACGGCGGGAAGAGGAATTACGGCGTGGGGGAGCATGGGGGATTCAACGTGCAGGCGGTTCACCTGCTCACCAGGGCAGGAGCCGGGCTCCCCACTGCGTGGGGACGGGTTTGCATGGAAACGGGAGGGACGAGCGCACCCGCCTCCCAGGGCCATGCAGCATTTCCGCCTGCACCTTCAATTACGGCACCAAGACGCCGTGCTTCACCTGCTTGGAGCCAACTCTTACATTTGTGCAAAAACTCAGCACACGTTTGTAACTTATTTAAGATTACAACTCCAAATTTTCTAAAACTCGGTTTTTATTTTAGCATTTAATGTATGCTCCCCTTCCTCAGCCATCAAAAGCAAAGTACCCCTCCTTTCTTTAACATTTACCACTTTCAGTTCCTGTTAACACCTGGACGAGCTGAGGGCCTTTCGGCCGATACAGAAGCACCCCAGAGTGAGACCCTGAAATGCCCCCAGCCGCACTCCCGGGCACGGGCAGCTGTATGGATGACGAGAGAGTTTCCTTTTGTTTTCATTTACGTGTGGCTCAGAGTTTCCATAGCAACCCATGGCCTATACATCCCACGGCCTATACATCCTGTTTCTGTCAGTAAAAGACCTAGTGCTTCTCCAAGGACGAACCCAGTGAGAACAGTGGGGTCAGACCAGACTTCTGTCACTGGCATGTACTGGCATCCAACGATCAAAATCTGCCACCCATAATCCACACAATGTATCGTACAGATACAGAGATATTTACTGGTATAAATAGCTATTCCAAGGTAACATATGTTTGAACTTCACTTCTAATAAACTACATTCTCTCTTCTATGCAGCATTTTGCTAAGAAGCAAACAAATCATGAAATTAATTAAACAGGTAACCAGATTAACTGACTTCCATCCTCATTTCACGTTCCGACATCTGACGGGTGCTCCTGAGTAGGGCCGGGCACCATCACAGTGAGAGAGAGTACCCACTGGGACCTGACAGGCAGAAGGGACACACTAAGTCAGGGAGGGCTGGGGGAATTTCACTGGTTTTCACAACACCCACTGCAAATGACACACAGGGCTACAGTCCAGACAGAAGCAAAGCTATCAAGCAGAGAGAGGTCCATGTGACAGGTTAGATGTGACACCGAACCTGAGAACACACAACAAAGGGCAAAGTGAAAGCCTGATAAATATTTCAGTAAAGGCGATGGCTCCTGCGGCTAGTGATTTAGCTGACAGCCTAAGGGTTACATAAAGAACAGCTACATTTTGATGCTGAGTAATGCCTTTCGAGACATAGAGACAGACAGATAAAAGCCCCAGCAGTCACTCCGACTCCGTTATTCCATTATTCACCCACGGATCTCTGTGGAAAGGATCAGCTCCTTTGGGTGTCCATGCACAGTGATGCAAAGTATCAAGACAAAACACTAACATCAATGCCTGGGCACTTTCCACTGTTTTATTTCTTAGTCTAGTAACGCTGAGGCTACTTTCTGTCTCCACAGAAGTCTACAAGCTTCTAACTATATACCACGCCATCATACCATCCTCTTGGTTCTGCTGTCTGCAACCCACAGGTCAGCTTTTCCCAATGAAGAGCCTGTGCGTGCGCACACACACGTATGTGTATGAAAGTCTAACCCTTCACAAAACCACACAAAACGCAACGGCTCAACACTCAGCTCCCCGAGTTGTCGACACGGAGCCGAAGTTCTCCGCCTCGACCTCCACGCCCTCCCCTGATAGAACTCTGAAGCAAACGCAGGCACATTTCAGCACAGTCGCACATGGCAACATGCACCTCCGAACGACAGGAACTAGTCTCATCGCAAACGGTACCTTCATACACATGAAAAACCAATAACTACTTTTAATACATTCAAGTAATTCAAACGTTCAAGTTTCTAACTCCTCATTTTCTTTGCAGGTTGTTTTATGCACACGAACCCAGGTTCAGTCTACATGCTGCAGGTGAAGTGGTTTCGTATCTTCCAAGGTTTTTTCTGCCCTTCCCCCCTCATGTCTTGTATTTTCCCCATTGTAATGCATTACGAAGAAAACAGATCTTCTGTCCCGTGGTTTCCTGTAGTCCGGATTTTTCTGACTTTACCCCTGCAGTGGTGTTTAGCACGTCATCTGCCCTCCGCGTTCCCTGAAGCTAAATCTGGAGGCCCGAACAGACGGAGGTTCAGTCTGGGGGTGGGGAGACGGTCTCAGGAGCGGCACTGCTTTCCGTCAGAAGGGTCAGGCCGTCTGGCGCTCCGTGACGCTAACAGCATCAGTGTCGCGAGAGTCACTAAGTCATTCCGTGGGGCCTGAAAACGGTGGTTTCCCAATTCCATAACGCTTTTTCCTTCACTACCGGGATGCTGAAAGAGAAACTTCAGCCCCTCCTGTTTGGTGAATTCACACAGATAACACAGGAAAAATGCTTGATGTGTTCCCCTTTCTGTAGCAGTTTTCACGCGTTGGTTCAGTAGCATTCTCCTGTGGACAAGCAACTACAAACATTAGAATCTGTCTGAAGTTAAACGCCGGGACAAATCTGACACGTTTCTCCCATTGTAATTGTCCTGCTACTCCACTGCCCCATCCTCTGGGCAGCAGCAGTGGACGCCTCTTCCAGCTGGTTCCCAGCCATTGAGACGAGAACCCAGCCATTCCTGAAGGCCTGCTCCCCATCTGTGGACAGGAGGTCTCAGGTTGAGCTTGAACACCATCTACCCAGGTCTGGACGCAGACAGCACTCCTCAGTGGGCACCTCCTTGTGGTGGGTGGCGGTATTGCAGTTCCAGGACTGATGGATGGTCCGGTATCACATAATCATGCTCATCACACAGCACACGCACATACCGTGCATGTGTGCTATGGATAAGGGGGATTTTTTGGTCCTTTATATCACTTACTAAACATGAACAAATTCTGTATTTTATTTTTAAAGATTTTTATTTGTTTAGTTTTAGAGAGAGGGGAAGGCAGGGTGAAAGACAGGGAGAGAAACATCAGTGTGAGAGAAACATCCATCAGGTGCCTCACATACATGGCCCAACCTGGGACCGAATGAGAGACCCAGGCTTGTGACCTGACTGGGAATCGAGCTGGTGACCCTTACGTTTGTGGAAAAATACCCAGCCCACTGAGCCACACCAGCCAGGGCCATTCTGTGTTTTAAAATCACTTGAAATGTTCTCCTCTCTGGCTACGTCACCCACTGGATGCGTATTCAGTTTCACTTCAGGGGTCTCTGAAAGTGTCCTTATGACAAACTGTTATTGTAAAATGGGATCTGCAGGCTGAAGCATTTATTCTTCAATACTTCTGAAATCTTAATATTCATAAAAATTTGGAAAATTGCTTTCAAAGCAGAGGCTGAAAATAACCTGCTTTTCTCATTCAGCAGGGTATTTTTAATTAATCAATAAGTACTAAAAGATCTATTGTTAGAAATTTTAAAAAACACAACTTTTCCAGTATTAATTCTACCATCTTAATTTGTGGACAGAAACCGCAGTATGTGTCTGCATTATTTGGGGGAAAACAGCCAAAACCACACAGCAGGAGCCTGGCACCTGCCCCGCCCCCGTCACAGTTCTAGTCCTGACCCCACTCCACAGTGCAGCCTGGGCCCAGGTCTGTTTGATCTTAAAAGAATCCTCCTGAACTCGGTGTCTCAGCAAGTCCTTTGTTCATGGCCCATCACAGATAAGGGGTGGGGTAGGGGGAGTGTCCAAACCCCCATTGTCTTGCTATAGCTGATCACAGCCAGATTAAAGCTGTATTTTAAAATTCTAAGTTGTACGTGACTAATCATCTTTTTTCTGATTTCTCAGAGTAACTGCCTCAGTTTTACAGTTTCCTGGGTGCTCACTCTAGGTGTGAACGAGTGAATAACTTTCAGCTTCTGAAAGACCTAGCACAACTCCAACACAGACCACGACTAAAAAGATAGAGACCCTTCCCGCGGCCCTTGCACTGTAGCAGTTCAATGGTCCAAGAACAGGCTGACCTGGGAGGGGCTGCCATGCTCATGCCGTGCGCAGAGGACACTTCGCAGCAAAGCGTGTGGTTGGGGGAACTCAGGATTCTGGGCGGACCCCACTCCTGATCAGTCAGTTGGAACACTAGAGAGTAATCAAGGCAAGAATCTGGGTTGACCTCTTTGATCCGTGTTCTCTGTTCAAGACGTGAGCCCAGGGGCCAAACCAGACCTAACACTGTAGGGAGCCGGGTGACAGCTGGCCTTCAGGAGGACGCTGCTAGGAAACACGCTTCCACGAGGGGCCCAACCAGCATAACCCAGAGCGTGCGCCGTCTCACGACGGACAGCGTCGGGGAGGAGCGTCCAGCGCTTTTACAGACCCTCTCGTCCTGGATGTCCGTGCACCTCACCTACCCAGCAGACGGGTGCACGTACAAATTGGCTTTAAGAATCCCTATTAGTATCAAACAACAGTTGCAAAATATATGTCAGAAAAGTTTTTACTGGTAATAAAAATGAATGGTTGTAGCAGCTTAATAGCAAAGCATGTCAAGTTTAAACAAACAAGTCCTCTCACGTCATAGTAGGCAGTAGGTGGGCTTCATGTCGCTTGATGGTGACCTTCTGGCCAGCCTGCCTGTGCACACATGTGCAAGTATGTGTGTGTGAGAGCATGTGCTTCTGTGTTCACATGAGTTGCATGGAACTGTTCTCCCAGGCTGCATACCTGCTTCTATACACAACCTTTCTTTATCCAAAAGCAAATGAGGATTAGCAGGGGAAGAGGTTTAAAATCAGTGACGTTTGCTCTCAGAACCCCCAAATTCAACTCGACACGCCTTTTGCCCACTGGACGCGCCCCTCTCCCCTGCACCAGTGTGACCACTTGCCCTTCTTCCCCAGCGAAGGGTGAGACACCGCGCAGCACTGGTCAGCCGCAGCTGCCCACGGGGTGCTCCTTCCCCACGGGACACTGTGCTACGAAGGCGGCTGGTGGCAGCTCACTGTAGTCTCGGAGCATCACGTAGCGGGCAAAGAGTAAATGCTCAAGAAACACTGGCTACACAATTAAATTATAATCATCAGGGTACGAAAGAGGAAAATGAGCACAGAGCAGTAACTGGACTACTTTATGTTGGCCACAGAAGCACTAATTACGGTTGGAGCAGAGATATGCCCAAGAGTTCATCTCTTAAATCAAAGGGACTCTTGTGACACTTTCTCCTGTCTGAGCTACTGTACCCCAATGTGATTGCCACTGACCAGTGTTATTTCCCAATTTGAAATTGCATTACACACTTTACATCAAATTATAAATTTAAAGATCTGTTATACACACACACACACAGTGGAGTATTATTCGGCCGTAAAGGAGGAAATCCTGCCCTTTGCAACAAGGATGGACCTGAGGGCGTTAAGCTGCGACATAAGTCGGAGAGAGAAAGATGAGTATGTGTGATTTCATCGATACGTGGAACCCGAAAGAGCTGCAGCCAAAGCAACACGGAGCAGAATCACGGTTGTCAGGGGAGGGGCGGGGAGAGACAGGAGATGCTGGTCGAAGGGCGTCTGCGTCCGGCTCCACGGGAAGAAGTCTGGTAGCCGCTGCCCAGCAGGGCGAGTGCCATTGATGGCACCACATTATATACTTGACAGCCGTTAACAGCAGAGACCTTACAGTTATCACCCCCCCCAAAAGTTAATTATGTGAGGGGATGGGGTATTGTTAACTAACCTTATTGCAGCGATCATTTCTCAAAATATATGTGTATGAAATCAGCAAGCTGTACACCTGAAGCTTCCATCTAGCAAGTCAAGGATCTCAGTGAAGCTGGAAGAATGTTTCTGCCTTACAATCATCCTTGCTTCCTACCTGCCCATCCACCTCACCTCAATCATTTCCTCCCATCCAAGTACTTTCCTGCTGCAGCAAGACTCGCCGGAGAGCTACAAAGCAGCCACCCGGTGAGCCTGGACGGGACACGCTGCCGGGATTCTGACCCACGCAACTGGGAACCGACAGCCGGAGGGGCGTCCGGGCTGCAGAGGAGATGCTGTTTCGAACGCTCACAATCTGCATCCTACCAGAAGGCAGCCCCACGCTGCTGCGCTTCCCCACGGCTGAGGACACCAGCGAAAGTTTCAACTGGGGAAGCCAAATAAAAACTTACCACTCCTCAAAGTGACAGGATAAAGGTAAAAAGAATGGTTTTCAAGTAAAAGTACCAAGTAAGCTTAAGTGCACCAAAATTTCTCTTTCAGGACTCAGAAAATCACAGCTGCCAAGTGAGGCCTGAGCTGGAGGCAGAGAGCGGGCACCGCTGTGCAGCACCAGGCTGAGGTCGGCTCAAAACCTGAGTCCGGGCGGGAGACACCATCCCCTGCTCTCCCGGGTTCGGAGCCACCGGATGCAGGCTCAAAGAGAACGTCAGGTAACCCTCTCAGCCTCTTGTTCTCTCTCTCTCTCTCACACACCTACACACACACACTTGCACACCTACACACACACGCAACGGGGCCAATAACTGACTGCAGGGATATGACACATGCAGAGAATATGAGGTCCAAGGGCACGCACACAGAACATCGCCCCACAGGGCGCCGGGGTGAAGTGAGGTCGAGGCCAATCTGGACGTGAACGGGAGAGCGGTCTTGGAGGAAACAGTCAATGAATCAGGAGACGGGTGAAAACAGGAAGGGAGTAAGCAGCCTAGAGGCAGAAACAATCACGACAGGCCAAGGCTTTTGCCTTGGAGACAGCGGGGAGGACAAAGCTGCCTGTTTGGAATTTGGTGCTGCAGTTCGAAGGGTTCAAGAGCTGGAGTGACTGATCTGAATTAAAGGCACCAAGACAGAGTGCTCCCTGACTCTGGAAAAGAGCAGATAGAGTCAATATGTTATTTGCAATCCACATGGTAACTATACCCGAATGACTAAAAAACTGTTACCTGAAAGTAAAAGTGATTTCTCACACATTGCACAACAGCCACTAAATGCAGATAAGCCTAGTACTTAGTAGGTCCACGCCGCACCCCCGCCACAACGCACGCGCAGAATCTGCGCGCACACCTCTCAGCTCCCAGGAGTCAGTACAGCCTACACATTCAGAGCAGCAACGACACGAACTTGAATTCACTACCGTATATGGAGCTTTTCAGGGAAGCATTTGAAAACACTTTTAAAAACCAGTGATAAACAGTGCCATAGAAATAAATCTTACAGTGGCATATAATGTTTTAGGAAAGCTTTAAAATACTTTAGAAAGGAAAGGCATAGTTTCATGTGATGAAATATAATCTGGTGAAATAAAAAGAAGAGAAAAATTGAGAAAAGAGACACCAAAAATGGATAGTACAATAATAACTGTACAAGTGGATTTAAAATTAATAACCTCAGTGTTTTAACACTGGGATTTAGATTAGTTAAGCAGAATAACAACTATAATTTTCAATGGTCATTTAATACCCCGGTGAAGTATTTTTTTAGGTATTTACATCAGAATTTTCATTCATCTAAGTTTAAAAGAATTATACCCTAAAGGTAAATGTATACCAATCCCGTATGTTAGAGATTTCTATAAACCATTTCTTTATATTACTTGTTAAATGGAATTTTGTTAAATCAGGATATTCATAAAGAATTTTGAAAGAAAGAAAATAACAGAGTTTTCATTTTCCTTCTCTGCTATAAAACATTCCTTCTTAAAATTTTATTATAAGTAGATCTAGAAATGGTACTTGTCTAGATTTCCTCTATAAAAGTCTATCACTATTTATACTTCTCCAGTCAACGTAGTAATTCATTTTAAATATTATTAAAGTCTTAGGGTATTGGGCATTATATCGTGTTTTAAGATAAATCAGGGAACTCAAACAACAGTGTAATAGAAAGGTGAGCAGTCAGCTAGATAACCAAGCTGAGAGGTTACTAAGGTGCATTAACCGAACCTGAAGTGCATGGGACCCGACCAACTCTACACGTTGAGATGCCTTTATTCACTCGGTAAACATCCACTGAGAGCCCCTATGCACCGGGCATATCGGTGCCATTGGTAAGACAGCAAGCAATGCCCTTAACCTTATGGAACTTCAAAGTTATCTGAATGCTGGGTAAGGCTAGCCAAGAGAGATTAGTAACGAAGTAAAAACCACAATGGAGCTGTCAGCAATGATAAAGGTGCCCCCCATCTCCAGCTCAGATGACTGACAAGGATGTGAAAGGCAGGGAGCACTACAGGGTTCAAAGCCAAGGCAATGGTCTGAGCTGCAGCTGGCCCTGGGGCTCCCTCCACGGCGGCCCCCAGCAGCCAGCAGGGGACACAGACCCGCAGCCCAGGAGAAGCCACTGTGGGCAAGGAGGTACACACGCACAAGTCACCCACATGGACTGCGAATCCCAAACAGGTCAGATCTCCCAGGGCGGCTGCATGCTTCCTGCATGGCAAAAAAAAACGTGAATTCCCATCTTTGCCCTTTATGATCTTTTTGAAATCACGGAAGAAACCTGTATTACATACAGTCTCATTAGAAAGATTAAGTCATCCTAAAAAAATAAACATGTATGCGTATTTTTCAATTGGACTGTATCGTAGTAAATCCTTTGATCGATCCCATCTTTATCCAAATCACAGGGATTCAAAACCACGGACTTACTCACTTAACAGAAACCTTTGTGTCCAGTGGAATCCCAGAGGTGCCCCCAAGACTTCCCCAGCGTGCACCCCCTGCGTAACCCCCAGGACTGTGGAGACGATGGGTATGACTCCTGTGATCAGGCTGTGTCGGACTGCAGATCAGCCTTAACACAGGGCAGTAACCGAGCTGGGGCCCACCTAATTACATCGGCCCCTCGGGACCCGTGGACCGTCTCCTACTGGTGCCAAAGAGGATGCCCAAGATTCGAAGCACGAGAAGACTCAGAGCCCAGCTGCAGGCTGCAGACCAGACGCCTGGGTCAGGAAGTGCGGCCATGCCCCGGGAGCTGGGAGAGGCCCCAGGCCGACAGCCGGCAGTGAAATGGGAGCTGGGTCCCACAGCCGCAGGGAGCTGAAACCTGCCAGTGACGAGGACGGGTCTGGAAGCAGCTGCCCTCGGAGCCTCCCGATGAGAACTCAGTGTGCCTAGCACCTCAGTTTCAGTTTCGCGAAACCCTGAGCATGGAGAGAAAGGAAGGAAGCTCACACGTGCCAGACTATGCACACTATCCGTCTGCAGACAGAGGCACTGCTTTAAGCCGCTAAACTTGGGATAACTTCTTATGCAAAAGCCGAACAGTACTACACCTTTGGCAGCTGGGTGACTTTTGTTATTAGCTCAGTTAAGAGGAGTAACACGGTTCCCAAACAACATGGCCCGTAGCCAGCTTGACAAAAAGTACAACCGCCAACGGTTGTCCAAGTCTATTGCTTTGTAAGAAATCATCGCTGTTTGGCACAGCGGAAGTGCGAACTCAGAAGAGTCCATCACTACTTCGCCAATCTCGTCCTGGCACCAAAAGGCGGGGGGCAGAGCAGCAGTTCCGAAGGACCCTGCGCACGGGTGACCGGAGGGCACGCACCTGCCGGGGGTAAGACGTTCCCGAGTGGCAAGGGTTTGCGAGAACAGGTGTCGAGCAGCTGGCTGGGGCAGCCTCCCAGCAGACACAGCCAGCATCCCAGGCAGGACTCCCTGGAGAGCAGATGCCGAAGGCCCTACGGGAACCCCGCCAACCTGACAGCACAGTCAGGAACACATCCCTGCGGCGAGAGCACCCAGCAGGTGTCTCCGCCAGCCTGAGCTGCCCAGCAAAGCACCACAGGCCGGGCGGCCTTGACGACGGGCTTCACCCTCTCACGGCTCCAGCAGCCGGGAAGTCCCCAGCCAAGGCCCCAGCAGGTCTGGACCCTGGAGAGGCATGTCTCTGGCGGCCACCACGGGCGCAGACAAAGCACTGGTGCCCGGGGTCCTCCTCGTCGAGACACTGACCCCGGGGGACGGGGCCGCTCTCCTGGCCTCGCTGACCCCGAGTTACTTCCCCACCCCACGCACAGCCCTGCTGCGGGTCAGCGCTTCAACACAGGAATCCCGGGGCCCAGTGCGGCCCAAAGCAGCGGAGGTCCCCAAGCCAAACATCTTAAATCCCTTTCGTTGATGGAATAACATTCTTGAAAACAGCACTTTAACACTGTAAGTTTTAAAATAGCAAAAAATGCAAAAGAGTGAAGAAATACACACTTAAGTTCAAAAGGGTATTACATTGAGTGGAATGGCAGCAAAAGGGTACTAACAGCGAAGGCTCAACTGGCAGAGACAGCTGAGGGGAAACAAGCCCGCGAGACCGGAGAGAGTCAGCAGGGTCACTCAAGATCAGCTTTTATTACACATATTTATGCCTTCTATCTGTAAACACATCGTATAAATATAAAACATGTAGATATAAAGACACACACGTGCATGTAGGCATGTGTGTGCATACATAAAAAACACATGTATATGTGGCTGTGTGGGTGGGCACACATGTGTCTGGAAAGTATCCAGCCCAGCCCTATGAAAAAGAGAGACATTTACTGAAGAAGACACAAGAAACCCTGCACACAGGACAATGACTCTCAGTCCCCTTCCAAGTAGGCACCTCAGGACCTCACACAGGTCTCCCAATCCCCATCAGCTGCCTCACCCTATTTTCCTGAATCTTATTGTCTTAAATTGCTTCCCTTTCACAGGTGATTTTAGTTTTGGGAAATGCCAGGAGTTGCAGGGCACCACATCTGGGCTGTAGGGGGCCTGAGTCACCTGTTGTGATTTGATGTTCTGCCAAAAACCTCTGCAGGACATGTGATGCATGAGCAGGGGCACGGCCGTGATGAAGCTGCCGGTCAGCAGGTGCCACGGCTGCGGCCTTCTTGTCATAGGCATCTCCCAACCGATGAAGAGCCCTGGGTCGTGCTCCGTGTTAACTGGCCCGGAGGGGAGCACTCGTGAGGGGCTACACCTTCCCAATCAAAACACACAGTTACCACGGTCTCGCTGCAACCCTGCCATGCCTTGTCCGCGCGTGGAGACCCTGGCGACTTCGTTTCTGGATCATAGCCGTAGACCCACCATCGTCTCCAGTTACCGCCTTCTTGGGGAAATCTGGGTCATCAGTAGCAGCTTCAGTCAAGTCAGTAGCAACTGCAACATGGTGCTCCTTCTGCGTTGGTAACAGGAGCTGCGGAACGAATTCTGCCACGACACGATTCATGCCAAGATCCTGTGTCGAAATCTCAGGCGAGGTAGTTTTTGGAATCCCCAGGTCAGCGTCTAGTTCTCGCAGCCAGCAGCCCATGTTTGCTGACTGCAGCCCGTGCACGTCCAACATTCTCAGGTGTCCTGCTTGCCGCAGGCCTTCCAGAGCGGGGGTCACTTCCAACAGGTTCTCGACCACCTTTGAAGCGTTTGTGCCACACTTTTATTTGCGTTGCACTCATTGCATCATCCACAGAAGCCTCCTGAATCATCCAAATAGTTTCCACGGAGGAATGTTCAAGCTCAACCCAAAGTTGGATGCAGATTCGTTGCTCTGCTCACTCAGTCACTTTGAATGTGACGGCCACACAGTGCACATGCTCACTCAGCAGCATCTACCACCCCCCACCGACTAGTGCAGTGAAGTCGTCACTGTTCACGCGTGCGCATTCCAGTCCACTCTCCTTGGCTGCCAGGACGCATCGATGTGGCGCAAACTACTCTCATCATGTTAGCAACGGCCGGACTTTTTCCGGACAGGCCTGCACGTGTGTGTACAGATGCAACTCCACTAGTGAATCACACTCTATTTCAGGAGAAAATAACACCACCTCCACGGCCGCAGGGGAGACTTCCTAGCTCAGGTGAGGAAGCATTCTACCCTGACGCCCAAGACCAGCGCGCCTCGTGGACGCCAAGCACAGGCCCGTAACTGCACATTAGCAGTTAGGCCAGCCAAGTGTAAAAAGGAACAGGCCCCACAAGCAAGATGGCCTTGTTTCAGGAAAGAAAGGTTTGTTTAACACCCAGAAGTCTGTTACTCTAATACACTACGCTAACAGAGTGAAGGAAAAAAAACATACAATCATCTAAGTCGACACAGAAGTTACATGACAAAATCCAACATCCATTCATGACATAAACGCTCAACAAAGTAGCAACAGAGGGAGTGCTCTTCAACCGGACAAAAGGCACCCATGGGAAGTCTGTCCCACACTGCAGCTCGCGGGGACAGCTGGGTGCCCTCCTGAGACAACAAGCACGGCACAGACGCCTGCTCCCACCACTTCCATTCAGCTTGTACAGAGGGCTCCAGCCAGTTATGATGGTGCAGGAAGAAAAACGCAAGAAAGAGTTAAAAGCATAGAGACGAGAAAGGGAAAAATACAGTGGTCTTCATTCAAACACCACACATAATCTCGTAGGTCGAAAACCCTTAGGAGCCTATAAAAAGCTACTAGAGTAAGCATACCTTATTAAACCCGTCACACTCACAGGATTCGTACCAGATTATGTAGGGTACATGTAAAGACAAAGGATACAAACAAATATTCAAACACCAACGATTCTTCTAAATACTATTAATCGGTAACTTTAAAGTGAACTTAAACATAGCATCAAAAGGAATAAAATACACAGACATAACTTCAGCAACATAAGTTTAAGTTTCATACACTGTAAACTTTCCAGACACTGCAAATACAAATCAAAGAATGCTCAAATGGACAGATACACCACGTACATGTATCAGAAGGTTCAGTATCATCACAATGTTTATTCTAAATTGAACTATAGCTTTTAATTTAAAAACTGATAAGCTATCAAAAATTTGCATGGATCCAAATGAAAATGAAAACCGGGGGGTGAAGATTTACACACCTGAGACACTCTAAGGCTACAGCAGTATATCTTACAATTAAATTAACAATACACTACATGGTGTGCCAGTCCACCCACAATTGTTTGATCAATGCATTTCCAAAGTAAAACATCTCCAAAACCTTCTCCTTAATAATCTCTGCAAACAGAACGAAAGCTCCACTCCCCCAGGTGCCCTCACTCCCCGCCTGTCGCTGAGCCCAGCTGGCTCTAACCCGAGACTCCCACGACTCAAGCCCGGCTCCTGCTGATCAGGCTGCACCCGTGCCCTGTTCACCTGCCCATGGCAGCGGCCCCCGGGGCCTGGCCAGTTTCCCTGCTTGAAATCAGCCTGACCGCCCTCGAGAGCGCACAGGGTCTTGCTAACTCCCCTACGATTGGAACCCTGCCCTGCGTTCTCCCACCTCCATGCAATCTTCCTCCTGTTCCCTCCGCAATCGCAGAGCATAAAGCAGCTGCACACTGCCATTCTGAGAAGCATTCATCTCAGCCTGCTGTAACCTGGCTTCCAGGCACGTGCTCCTTCAGCCTCAGCAAGTTTTTATAGACATTCTCTACAGGTCTGGATGTCCTTACACCCTCAGCGGCGAGGACGGAGGCAGGGGACAGACTGCCCCTCACCACCCACAGCAGGAACCAGCCCTGCGGCCCTGGACCTCACACCCCCAGCCTCCCGGGCTGTGAGTTCCACTTCTGCTGGCTACACTGTGTCGTTTACAGTACTTCCTATGCAGCCCCAGGAAACTAACGTGGCGGATGCTCTCTGAAGAATATGGGGGCATGACAGAGAAATACTCCACTGTTGCAAAGTACGAAGGGAGGCTCAAAACCAACAGTTTCTGCATCAAACCCCAAAGCTCTACCTACGACACTATGTTTCACCTTTCACTGTGTCTTACTGGGGACCACCACTCTATCTGGTTTGACCTCAAGATTTAACTTCTCTGCAATCTGTAACTTACTTATCTTTGTAGCATCTACTCTATGTCGAGTGCCTAGTACATAAGAAGCACTCAATAAAAGTTTTTAAAAGAACTCAATAATTTCTAGGTATAACTTCCTCTGAAGATTAAAAAAGGCTCTATTAGAATATATAGGCATTTGTCGGATCACTCAACAGACACTCACTCACCAGCGGCCTCCTCTGCCCCAGATGGAAAGAAGGAAAAACACGCTATCGTTACAAAGTACGTAGGGCTCCACTAGCGCAACAGAGTAGCTGTTGGTGACATGCGGCTACTGAACACTTGAAAAGTTGCAATTCCCACACAAGATATGCTGTCAGTGTAAAATACACATGAATTTCAAAGATGACTGTACAAATGGAAGGATGTAAAGTATCTCATTGATCTTCATACTGACCGCATGCTAAACTTCTAGTGTTCTGGCTATTTTGGGTTAAATTAAATACATTAGTAAAATTAATTTCAGCTGTTTACTTTTTGAAGGTGCCCACCAGAAAATGTTAACATACATGTGGTTTGTTTTGTATTTCCATTGGACGGACAGCATGCTCTAAGGACCACTTTTTCCCCTGCTTATGCGACATCGCTCTTTCCCTTGATTTAGGCTATGAAAATGCACAGGGAAGCCCCGACCAGTGTGGCTCAGCTGGCTGGGCGCTGGTTCAATAGCCAGTCAGCACACACGCCTCCGCTGCAGGTTCAGTCCCCGGTCAGGGCGCATGCGAAGGCAGCCGGTGGATGTTTCTCTCTCACGCTGTTTTTCTCCCTCCCTTCCCCTCTCTCTAAAAATAAATAAATAAAATCTTTAAAAAAATGCACAGTGGAAACTGATAGCCTACTCAGTGCCATCCTTTGTCCTGGGTTCCATGTGGGAAGGTGAGTTTATTAATTTTTCTTCTCTTGAAGGAAGTGATTTAGACTGTGTTAGTGATCAAAAAACAGGTTCCAACTCTGTCAATCTGCCTAAAAACTGATTCTCGCTGAGACTGTTGGGTCGCTAATCACCACCTGTTAAGGCTTACCTAGTTCACCTAGTACGCGACGCCACGCGACTGCCACAAAAGCACCGAGGGGCAGAGCTGCTGTCCTCTTCTGTGACGAACGTAAGGGCTTTGCTGAGAACGCAGGACTAGTGTCCTGCCCTGCTGGCAGGGCAGAGACCTGAACCGGATCTTCAGGCCCTTCTCGGCAGTCCTCAGAATAAACAGTTACCCTCCGCATGTTTCCCGCGGCTGCCACGGCACATCGGCACAAATGGCAGGCTGCACATACCAGAGCTTCGCTGTCTCAATGCCAGAGGCCAGAGACCCGAAACCAGATGGGGCCACACACCCTCCCTCCGGGGCCCCGGGAGGGCCTGTTTCTCGGCTGTAGCATCTCTGAACCTGCAGCCTCACCACCCCCATCACTCGTTCCCAGATCACACTGCCTCCTTCCCTCTCGGGTGTGCAAGCTCTCCCTCTGCCTCTCTCGTACAAGGACACCTGTCATTGGGCTTAGAGCCCAACTAAGTCATCCAGGGCGAGCTCCTCTCAAGATCCTAAACTTAATCACATCTGCAAAGATTTTCTCCAAATAAGGAAAGGTTCACAGTGGGGGGATACACAGCAGGGGGTGGGGTACCACTTAACCCCATTCACTGTCCTGTGGTCCCCAGAGTCACTGCTCTGAGCAGGAGCTTGGCACAGTCGTCCAGGTCACAGGTGCTGGCTGTTGCTCCTGGGATTTGTGAAAGCCATGGCTGATTAGGCAGAAAGGGAGATTTGGAGTCAGGCAGACCTGGAGACAAAAAGTGGTTGTAACAGTTGGCAACTGTGTGACTCTGGATAAATTACTTTGCCTCCCCAGGCCTGTTTTGTTTTGTTTGATGAAAGTGGTAACGCATGTCCACTGGAATTTTACAGCCATTACAACCAAAGGAAAGGTCCATCGCCCGTGCCATCAACCCCCTAGGCTCCCGGGCCTCCCCTTCTCACTCAGAGCTATGCCTTCGTCCCAGCGAAGCCTGGGGTGGCCTTACGGAGCGATCTGCAGAACCCCAGTGCACAGCTGCTCTGCACAGCGAAGGGAATCCAGGGTTTCAAACACCTGCGTTAACTGGCACGGTGAATTGTGACGTGCTTCACGAAGGGTTCCTTCGCTTTACGAAAGAATCCCGCCTCTGGGCTGGCCTTAAGTACCAAGTCGAATCTGCAGGCCTCTGCTTTGCATATGATCACGCCAAGCAAACGTTTCGTGAAGAGCACAGCACACACAGAGGCAGAGTCGCAGCCTCTGACCGACCAAACCCGCGTCCCACCATGGCCGGCGCTGTGAGGGAGATGGAACAGTGAGGCGCACCGGGCCGCAGACACACCTTGGTGACGCGGATGTGCCTCGTTCCCTTCCAAGAGCTTGGAGCCAGACCTCGCTCACTTGTGGGCAATCTTTACACGATGATGTTGACAAACTTTTGGAGTGATTATTGGTGTTATGATATTTTTTTGGCTCACATTTCACTGAAGTATTAAATAGGGCAGAGAGCAGTGCCATGAAGAGCAGGGTCTTAGAGGCAACCTGGTCAAGAAACAAGATGCAAAGTCACTGCCCCCCGCCCCCCTGGGCCTGGGCTTCACAAGCTGGAAAAAGCTACACAGCAACGGGAGGTCCCGTGCAAGGGTGTGCTATCCAGCGTGGGCAGTGTCCGGAGAGCAGCCCCGCAAGCTAACACACTCTCCTTTCCAAAAACCTTGTACATATGTCTAAACTACTCTTAGAAGACGGAATGAACCTTTTCAACAACTGCATGTTGTGTCAAGAAATAGTAACCAGAAAAAGACGAGTCTGACAGCTGTGACGTGAGCAGCATGACTGCCATCTCCCGAGGGCTCACATGGGGTCGCGCCCACCGGAAGGACTCAGGCAAGACAGACAAGGGCATCCCTGAGTAAGAGCGACTTCAAACACACACGCAGGAAATGACAACTACGGACATTACCGTACCAATATCAAGAAAACAGCCGGTTTTGTTTAAGATGTTTTCAGAATCAAAACCAATTTTCTCAAGTGCTACTTAATTTTAAAGTAGGAACAACACGATTTTCTTTAATAAAGGTAATAAACTGACTTCTCAACCCAAAATCATCTTCAAAGTATTTGCTGAATAATTTATGCTATGTAGCATCTTTAGTAAATCAATTTTCAAAACAGGAACTTAAGCCTCGCTCCACTACTGGCATGATCTTCAAAGGAAGAAACTGCGTGTTATTCACCTTCTTATCCCCCGGGGCCTTTAATTACTGTCACCCCTTGTTAGTAGCAGCACTTACGTCCCATCGAGCCGATGCAAACACTCAGCCAATGCCGAACCAGTGCCCCTGGGGAAACGGGGGGTCAGGTTCCTGGGACCTTCTGGCCACGTCTTCACCAATCGACCCACACAGAACCTTGTGTCTGCGTGTTCCTGTTTAAACACAGGTGTTTAGGCACAAATTGCAGACTCGCTGACATTGAAGTCTAACTCAGGCCTGGACGAAGTGTACATGACATGCGTACCTTTTTCACGAGGCACACCCAGCCTCCTTGTGCTCATCAGGACACTAGACTAGCTTCACCCCAACCCCAGGGGCATTTTAAACGGCAAATCACCAATAAAGTGCACAAAGATGTCAGAACCTAGGCACGCGATACACCCCAAAAAGGACTGCCGTGCAGAGCCTGAGAGCTGAGACGGAAGGCAGAGCGCAGCTCCGTGCCACCTCAGCAGGGGACGGGCCCGGGGGCTGACTCGCGTTCCCCACGGCTCTGCGTGTGCACATGGGCGGAGTGACAGCGCCAGGGTGACACGCACACTTCGGGGAGCAGACGCATCTGCGAGTGCAGATTCTGCAAGCGGTGAGGACAGACTCCGCTTTCACACAGCAGGCGCCCGAGGAATGTGCTGGGACTGAAGAGCAAGTGAATGAAGTCACCAACACAACGAGGCGCTGCGCTTGCTTCCGGAGTGCTGTTGTTCGGAGTGCTGTTGTTCGGATCCATTAAGGCGCACCCACACGGCGCTGCGCCCACACGGCGCTGCGCCCACACGGCGCTGCGCCCACGGGGCGGAGAGCTGCACGGACTGACCCGGGCTGCCCCGGCCGCCGCGGACTCTCCCGCCTTGCCCAGCCAGCACGCAGGTTACCCTCTGTTTGCTCCACTAGCTCTTTGCTGCCAAGTATGCAAATTCTGAAACAGAACACGTCATCACCCCGAATTCTGTTGGGAAACCGAAGCAATGAAGTGCGTCCAACAGGCTGGAACAGAAATTCCGCACCACCAGGCAGGGGCTCCAAGATGTTAAAAACACTCCTGCGCCTGCGCGTCAGCATCACCGCTGCGGACGAGGACAGCGTCGTCTCCGAGGGAGAGCGGCGCCTGACACCACGGCCGGAGGGTGAGCCCCGCCACACGTGTTCTCGGAAGGACAGCTCTCCGACTCGCCACTTCAGCACCTGCAAACGCGGCGACAGCCTCTGGAAGCCCCCATTTCCCCTCTCAGGACACTGATGCTGCTTTTGAAAGAGGTTCCCACCCACTGGTGCTCGGCACCAGCCGGTCCGCCCGCTACGTTTCCCACCTCACAGCGTGCACTCGTTCTACAGTTTCAAGCCGTGCAGAAACCGCACGCAAGCGTCCGAGCCCTCGCTCGCAGCGTGGCTTCGCGAGTTCGGATCCCACCTCCAGCCTGTGACCCGCCACCCTGCTGTCACACAGCCTGCGCCTCCCCCACCGCGGCCGCCAAGCCCTGCTCCGCAGTCAACCAGCCAAACGCCCCGGGGACTGAGAGATGCCACGACAGGGACACGCGCATCTAAATCCTACACGCTGCTAACGTCCGCTCCCTTCACAGGAGGAGGACAGCACGGGACCGTGTTCACGCGTCTTTCTAGCAGAGAAAGTTACATACGAATGAAGCACATCTTCTCCTGAAAGTTGATGAACGTCCCACGTTAACTCTGAAACTCCAACTGGCCTCCCTCAACACATGATCACTTAACGATGAAAAGGTGGCAGCTGGAGAGAAGGGGCACACTTTTCTGCACGACGGCATCGGTAGCTGTCCAGACGACGAGTCCCCCTGCCAGAGACAGGCTGCCAGGCTCCTCCTCTTGGAGCTCCGCCAGGCACCAAGCTCCCAGCAAGTCACCAGACCTTCCTGGGCCTGAACTCCTCACCTGACAACGCGGACAATAGTGGTATCTACACCTCGCAGGAAGGTAAATATGAGTAACAGATAAAAATCACTTAAAATGGTGCTTAGTACACGTCAGCTATTGCTGCCGCGTAAACATGGCACCAGTTTATATAATAGTCACCAAAAGACACGAGACCACACTGTTGGACATGCAGCCTCAGTATAGTGTCATGGCTTAAAAATGGAACTTCCAAATCTCACATGCATTTCTAGAATCCAGAAACACCTCTTTTCAGCTTCCTCAGGAACAAAAATTAGAAATTAAACAGTCAGTGCCAGGTTTTTCATGGTCGACATACGCACTTCACCATTCTTCCTGGTTCTAACTGGTTCCATACAAGCTTATTACTCACTCACACAACCCTCGCTGACAACTTCGTTTAACAGCTGCGTGTGTGGAAGTGTAGAGTTTACATGATAATGCAACACTTGAATTTCACTAACTTGAGCTAGTCTGGATATACGGGGGGACCCTAAAAACCAGGAGTATACTCTGGAGCGTGGCCCCTTGTAGGACAGCCCCCCCCCTCCCCGCTAGCTGAGTGCCCTAGGAGCCCATCCTGAGCAGTGGACCAGCTGGCACTACTGTGAGAGGCTGCGTTCGGCTGCAGCGAACTTCTCTGAAGACTCTTTCTACACGTTTGCCCACTTCATGATGGGCGACACACAAGTGCAGCTGCCCACACCACACTGAGTGTTCAGCACTTCGGACCAAAAACAGCACGGCCCCCATGCTGCACCCTCCCTATTCACCTGATCTCTCTCTGGGCAATTTTTTGGGGGTTTTCTGGATGAAAAAAGTCCTCAAAGGGAAATGTTTTGCCTATGAGAAAAGGTAAAACAACAGCAGAAGCAGAAATAGGCATCAAAGTCGACAAGTTCAAAAACTATGCACTGGAAAAACGTCCCAACAGGTGCACCGCATCAAATGCAGAGTGCTCTGAAGGGGACTGAAGTTTAAACATGTAAGAATACAAAACTTTTTATAAATAAACTCCTTGTTTTGGGGGAACCCCCTGCTATGACGTGGCACCCTGTCTAGGTTTTCAGATCTTTCGCTGTGACACAGGCCCTGTGGGACCGCTCTGCTACCGAGGCAAGCGGAAAGCGGCAGGCTGAGGCGTCTGCGTTCCCCACGAGCCCATCAGGGGCCATCAGTGCCGTTCAGCAGGCATCCTCCCAGATGACACACCGCTCCGGCTTCGGCAGTGCGGTGACAACTGGGCTCCGGGCACGTGCTGCCTGGTTTTTTGCTTCTTCTTCAGTCGGTGGAGAGAAAACACTTGCCACGGGCCCAGACGATCACCTGTTCAAACAGTTCGGTCTCGGGAGCCTCGCTTGCCCTGCTCTGTGTCAGTAACAGCAGTAACGCCACGGGGCATGTGGACAGCGACCGCCTGGCGGGTGGGAAGTGCTGCTGAGCTGACCCTCGCCACCCACACTCGGCCGTCCCTCCGCCAGGGGGATTCGGGTCCCAGTGAGAGCACGCGCACTGGCGACTGAGCCCGCAGGGGTTCTAGACCTACTCAACTACCCTTCATCACACTTGCCACACGTATTTTTCACAGAAAAAAATACCAAATGCAAAGACTTATAAGTGGTAACAAACATACCATACAATATCATGCATAATGAACTAAATGTATTTTTGCTAACACTTATTTCTGCCAAACAATTCAACAATAATAGTAACCCATTTAAACAGACAGGAATCTGGCCTGCAGTCAAGAAAAGCAATACAATATTTTTTTAAAAAATACTTCCATGGAGCTGCTTTTTCAGACAAAGCGCCTTTCCCGCTCTGGCACAGAACGTGGGAAAGGCGCCAAGGGGCTGCTCACCGGCCGTCTGACATCAGAGGGGGACTGTGTGCGTCAGCCGGCCCGGTGGGGACCCCTGGCTCACAGCAGCAGACCGTGTGTTTCTTGTCTTATCAGTCACGGTGTCTGGCACTTCGGCCACTGCTGTGCGGCCCGAGAGGAAGGAAGGTGTGTGGTGGTGAGGATGTGGGTTCAAGTGGTGAGCTAAGCAGATTTTCGCCCCTCGCTAACAAAACAAGCAGGCCAACTCGGTGACGGCAATGGAAGAGTCCGCCCTCACACCCAGACTTAGGCGAGAGTTTGAGTCAGAATGAGGGCTCCAGCCCTGGCCAGCTGGCTCAGCGGGCTGGAGCGTCGTCCCGCATACACAGAAGGCCGCGGGTTCGATTCCTGGTCAGGGCATGCACCCGGTTGCTATTTCTCTCTTACGTCCATGTTTCTCTCTGCTCCCTACATCCTCTGTTTATGTATCCTTGGGTGAGGATTAAAAAAAAATTACTCTAACGACTGATGAGAACCACTTACTTCTCCTACGTATGCAAACGTGCGTCAAAATCATACTTCCAGAAGAGTGATTCCATTACGTTTCACTTAGAAGAGTTAACGGAAAAGCCATTTGTTGGAAAATGTCCATGTAACTCTTACAACAGCTCCATTAGAACAGTTCTTTGGGGGTTGGGAGTGAAGTTGAAACGCTTTCGCCTGCGTGCTAACATCCGCATCTCTGAACGCGAGCTGGGAAGGGCGGACAGGTGCACTCCGTCACCTGACTCCGACCAGGACCCAGGGTTTGCTGGAGACAGCAACAGCCTTACAAAAACTACCCGGAAATTACTTTTTCTAGTGATTTAAAAATCACTTAAAAGGAACTTTAAGACAGCCTTATAGGAATTACTCAAAATTTATTTTCAAAAGATGCTTTTAAAATCATTTTAAAGGACATTTTAAATACTTAGAGCAATGCCACATTTACTAATTAAAAATCAGTCTGATGCAATAAGCTTATATTTTAATATCGAAAATATAATTATTGGCGCCACCTCAATCTCTATGTTAAATAGTCCTCTATGAGAAAATGATGCGCATTTATACCATGATACACATCTATCCCAAAACACTGAACCTCGCAAACCACACTGCCACCCCGTCATCCAGCGAACAAGACGGGAGAGGTCGGAAATCGCCTTTGAACCTACAACTTATTACCCCTTTCCGCTTACCTGTTAAGTCGGAACAAATGCAGTTGGCTTGAACCCAGATACTCCTCTCGACGGGCTGGTGGCCACGCTGCTACGAACCATGAATAGCGTAGAACCACGGTTCTCAGCCTCCCGGTGACAAAATCCCGCTCTGTGCCCACCGCTCCGACTGGGGAATGAACCGTCTCCCCACCAACTTCCTCGCGGAGACCCTTCCCCGCACGCACGCACGCGCAGAACCGGTGCCTGGGAAAAGGGCCTTCGGTCGGCAGCCACGTGACGTGGGCGGGGCCTCCTGACGCTGGGCGCTGTGCCTCTGAGTTTCCCGCCCACCAGCCGGAGGGGCCGCTGCTGCCCTCTGTGCGCAGCCACGGGCCTTTCCCTCAAGGTCGTCTCCACCCCACGCCTCTGTGGGTGCCCCCCCCCACACCTTCACGTTCAGCTTCCAAAGGAAAGAAACCAAACCGCCATCAGGTAGCAGACACTGTGACTGCTGCAGTCTCCTGAGGTCAAAGCACCCTCGCCCGCTGTCGAAGCCGGTTTCCCGCCCACTGGCCCGCAGAGCTCGGCCCTCCACCCTCCTGGCCCCGCAGGGCCAAGTCCAGGCCCCGCCACACGCGATGGGTTGGCAAGGGGCGGGGGCACCACAGGGAAGCCTCCCAACCGCTTCACAGGCAGCTTCGCGCCCCACCGGCCACCTGGAACAAAGGCACGAGGCACTTCCGGTGGCCGCACGCGCACGCCGGAAACGCAGCCCAGCTGCGTCCCAGCGCGCCTGCGTCCCAGCGTACACGTGCTATGAGCTGCGTCAACACCGCAATGAAATGCCGGGTCGTTCTCACGAGTGACAACTGGCAACGTGGAGTCGGTCTGCCGGCACAGAGCCGCGGCGGAGACTACGTGAGAGGCCTCCTCCGGACACCCCGGCTGGCTGCCTACGTGGTCAGGGACGTCGTGACCCACAGAACCGCCTGGAAAGCCACCGACACCGGCCCGGGAATTTGGGGCTTTCTCCAAAAGTCCTCGACCGATCATTTGTTTTCCTCTCTGAGTCACGTGATGGAAGACCTCAGTACTTAAGCAAAGTCAAAAAAAATGCAAGATCTAATTTTCACATCTTTCCAGGAGAACGATTATTTTTGCCCTTTAAGAACTGGGGGTTGCAAACTACCGTGACCACACAAGGGGTCTGCATGCCCCGAGAGGCGCCGCGGGCTGACGGCTGCCGCCCAGCGGGACTCAGAGCCCGGTGTCCGCGACCGAAACCGCGCCCATCACTCCCGGCCCCGCACCTCCATTACATTCGCTGTCCGGGGCCGCTCCTGTAAGATTCTATTTTCCTTCAGCCAGAGGAGCCTTTGTATTTTCTCTGATTATGGAGCAGAAATGTATCTTCTGCGAAGGTAATTTACGAAGTTGCTAAATGCTGCTCTAAAAAGGAGTTTTAAAACACTTACGTGTCTACATTTCAAACTGAGTCACTCTTAGTGTAACAGAAACTAGGGGAAAACAGTTCCCATCGCGACCCCGGCTTGACATTAGAGAAAGACCCCAGTGGCATGAAACCACCGGGGAGTGCGGGGAATGAAGTCAGTTGGATGATCGTTCTGGGTCCCTGCCACTGAGTCGGTACTTGGGAAGATGGTGCTAGATGAGTACAAACGGTCTTCAACACGGAAGTCCCACTTCCTCGCCTGTGAAAAGGGACCTGAGGGAGAAAATAAACAGCCCGTTCTGAAACGGAGCCTGAGTCTGCGTGACTCCCCCGCCACTGAAGCCGCAGCTTCTCTCCGGCGGCGCCTGTAAGGGAACCGGGGGCGCGTGTTGCGATCGCTGTTCCGGGAACAGCGCACGGATCGCAGAGAGTTTAAACGCGGAACGCTTCCTTGCTCGCAGCAGCGATGCGGCAACTCCGGGTAAGGATCCGAACCCACGGCCTGCAGTGCGCGCAGCGTCGCACTCGGTCTCCTCCCCGCCGGCCGAACACACACGGGAAGCGGACGTAGGTGCTCGCGCCGCGAATCGTCTGCGCGTGGTCCGTCACACGTTCGTGACGTCAGCCCCGGCTGACGTCAGCCCCAGCCTCAGTCGCGCGGCTCCCCAACCGCAGGAAGCGGGAACTGGGGCTTAGGGTCGTCTTGGACGGGACACGCGGGGCGGCGGTCCCTTCAGTGGGAGCCAGGCACGGCTCCACGTCATGCACGTTCGCAAGTCAGGTTTACCCCACTTAAAGCGCTGTCCTGCAGGCTCGGGCGGTGTCTCACTACCATGGGGGCGCCGCCCTGTTTTTTAAATGAAATCATCATTTTATTTTTAATATCATTAGCTGGCCAAACAAAAGGGCAAACCTATGGCATTTTCCGTTTAACGAAAAATAATGTTATTTCATGAAATCCACGAGTCTCTGAATTACTAGTATAGTGGACAAACCACGGTATCGAGAATCAATCAAATATGAACCTGAATTTCAACTTTGCCACTAACAGAACTTCTCTGTGAAAAACTCCCCCACACACCGCCGAGTGTTTGTGACGCTAAACAAATCCCGTGAAGGCTCCAGTAGAGCCTTCATACATAGGAAGTGCTCAGCAAACACTTAAAATATCTTAACACTGCAAATATTTAAATATTTTAAAATATTTGTCATCTAAAAAATACTCTAGTACACCATAATTGTACAGCTCCTTTCAAATCAGCCACAGCCAGAAAACTAATGTATTTAACACAGATTAATACATTGCCAACATTTATGAACTCACTTGACCATTTCTCTACAAACTGCTGCAGTCCAAAACATAAAAAAATAAAATGTTTTCAGTTGCAAACACATAAAGCATTGCCCTTAAGATATTGCAGGTCTTTACATACCTTCTACTTCTGTTTATTGGACAAGGCACGGGGAAAAAAGCAAATTGAGTAAAATTATTTGCCATGACAATGAATTTCAGGGCAATGAGACCTCTGTTTGGCTCTGTGTTCCCTGCGGTTCCCTGCAGCCTGGCACGCATGACCTTCACACGTTTGTGGAGCAGATAATGTTACATTTTCCCACTTTCCCTCAGTCTCTTAGGGGTCCTATTACTCTCCATTAAAAATGCGTTGTTTGAATAATAAGAAAAATGGTTTCTTTCCTTATGTTAGCTTTACGGAAAATGAAGACCTAACCAAAAAAACTAAAGAAAATGAACACCACAACCTTTGTTTAACTCTGAAAATCGAGTTAGCACTTCGTGCGCTGGTTTGTGAGTGCATGGTTATTCGCTCCATTCCTGAGCAGTTTAAACTGCTGACATTTACCCCAAGGCACAACAGTGCCTCACACGGAATGTTTGGGCCTCACTAGATGGACAGACAGATGGGACGAGTGGATGGGAAAAATTGTAAATTTGAGGGGAAAAAAGTAACAGACTGGAGTTTTCTATGTGCTCAGGCTAATTAACTTATCTGCAGTGTGGAACTAACTGCAAGTTTAATATCAAGCTAGAAAGCAAGGGAGTAGATTTTCCCAAGCCCAATCATCTGGGTATGTTAACACTTTCAGCTGTATGTAAAACTCAAAGCATAGATAAAATTTTTTTTTAAATTAAGGTGTAAAAAAAGCTTCAAAAATCAAAATGTCAGGTTTAAATATGCACACTGTATTACTTCATTTTTTATGACAAGCTAAGATAAAAAGTATAAAAGGCAGTATTCTGAACATTATCTGAAGAATTTGGATTTTCATTTGAGAATGAGATAAATTTTTGGATTATTAGTGACTGTGTTTCAGCAATATTTATAGAGATTAAAAGAGGTTCAGAGCCCTGGCTGGTGTAGCTCAGTGAATTGAGCGCAGGCCTGCAAACCAAAGGGTCACGGTTCGATTCCCAGTGAGGGCAAATGCCTGGGTTGCAGGCCAGGTCCCAGCAGGGGACACACAAGAGGCAACCACACATTGATATTAATCTCCCTCTCTCCCTCCCTCCTTCCCTTCCCCTCTAAAGATAAGTAAATAAAATCTTTAAAGGGTTTCAGAAATAGGATAATATTGACTAAATAATCTTTAATTACTAGGTCTTCATTTATAATCATACAATATTAATTTCAAGAAAATATTGGCTCTTGGACTTTTTCCCTCAATTCTACAATTAAGAATCAGGTAACACTAATTTACACGAAACAAGTCCCAATAACAACAAGTAGCACTTACTGAGTATTAACCATGGAACAAGCACCGTATTGTTTACGTGTTTTACCTCATTTACTCTTCCCAACAACCCTGTAAGAGTTACTACCCCTCCATCTCACAGATGAGGAAACCGAGGCAGAGGAAGGTCAAACGGCTGGTCACACCGCAGGTCTGTGCCCGAGCTGGGCTCACACCGCTGTCGGCCTCCAGGGTCTCCCTGTCCATCACGAGGGCAGAAGCACTCACCGAACCAAACTGAACCGTGACGCGAGGGCTGGCCCAACCCCAGGAGCGGTACACGCTTTCAGTTGCCACCCGGAAACTTCCTGAGTGCTTACCATGTGCCCGCGGCAACACCGGGGCCTCCTTCATCTCCGTTCAGCGCATGCGTTTACCATGTTTTGGGGTAGAGGCTAACATATGAGTTAAGTTAAGGCAACGTCATTTTTAATAAATAGTGTAGACATTTAATTCGATTACGATAACCTTGATGAAATCGTAGATTTGTAGAGTTATTTCCCCTCAAATAACAAAGTGTTTAAATCAAAATAAATCTGAAAATGGGAGAGTTGCTTTGCCCAGATACCTTCTTGTTATCGCGTGTCAATCACCTGGATTACAAAGAGGTCTTTTCAGGAGGGAGAGGAGGAGCAGAGGGTGGGACGACAGGGGCATAGCTGAAAAAGGCGCCATCCGCTGTAAATCAAGGAACCTGGTCAGAAACAACTCACGTCACAACCTTCTTGTCCGTGAGTCCTAACAGCCAGCACAAGGGGGCTTTTCTCATAGCCCCCGAAACGGGGACGGATCTCAAGCATTTTCCCTGACAGGTGTCTCCAGCCTGCCTGTGTTCGCTATTCGTGGAAGGCATAGCCTGGAATGAGGTTTAAGTTCGCGCTGTCGTGGGTGCCAACGTGGAAATCATTGGCTTACGGCTGTGTTTGCTCTGCTCTGCTCTGCTCTGCTCTGCTGGAGCAAACCTGTCCGTCCCAGCTGCTGCCCCTCATTCGCAGCCAGGTTTCCCGACAAGAACCACAGCTGTATGGAATGGCGTGCCAGAGATGGGAGCTGCACCAGCATGATTCATCTGGCTCTGCGATCTTGGCCAAAAGGCAATGTCAAGTTCACCTCAAACTTGAGACACACAGACAAGGCTCTTCAAAAAAAAAAAAAAAAAAAAAAAAAAAAAAAAAAAAAAAAAAAAAAAAAAAACAGAAAACAAAACATTTAAGTAGCTGCTCAATAGACAGAGCCTGGTACAAATAGCTTCCCTTTTGTATTACAAAATCATAAGCATGTCATCCTGTAACATAACAATAGCACACTCAAGCACATCACATAACATTTTAGGTGAAATGTTGCAATTACAACTGTAAATCATGACACCCATGTTATTCCCCAACCAACCACACTCAAGCGGGCTTTACTTCCGCCGGACCCTGTATGTTACCCTGACACAAATTAAGAATATAACCTATCTGAGATTGCCTTCAATGGACTTTACGCTGATTGCCCGAAGGAAGGAACTTAACCCACAAAGCTGACCCATTCACCCATCAATGCTTACTGTTTAAAAGAATATTATGTGTTCATAATGAAAGGATCGAGTATCTATTTTAAAATACAAATAGACGAAGATGTCATACTAGGATAAAAGCCATTCCCTGCAGCTTAGTAAGTTTTCATTCAAATCCTTATATATGAAGTTCAAAGCATCCTAAGTAGAAAAGTTGATAATACAATTCAGTATTCTAAAATGAGCAAATGCAGCACAAATATGGTGTGTTGCAGTTAAATAAAATAAACTACACAACTGGGAATTCACATCAGCAAAATCTACAGCTAACTTATGTTAAGGCACTGCATGAGTCACATTTTAATTTCTTTCAATATTTAATAGTAAACACTTATGTTTTTACGAAGAGATCTATATCGTAACTGAAGACACTTTAAAATGATAACTATACTCGTAAACTGCCCACCTTGGAAGGACACTGATATTACGACTCACACAGGTCATCCTGAAAAAGTTAAGGGCTCCAAGGGCATCATGTCAAACTTGCAACGGTAACCAAAACTCTCCTCGGATTTCCTGTGTCGCAATACCCACACTTCTGTCATAGCCCACTTATTCCAGGGGAACTGAGTCACCAACATTCACGCTCTTACCACAGCTGAGATTCATACTGCATCGCAGAAACCCGTAATACTCAAGCTTCCAAATGGCCTTCTATGCTGATTACTTTATATGATGATTTTTTAAAATCCCATTTTGCCAGTGAGAAAGAATGCGATATTGGATTTCAACTGGAGCTGGCGTTAGGAACTCATGTGAAAATATGTGCCCCGGCTTTATGAACGGAAAGGGCCCAGAAGGATCAACACCCAAGTCGCAGTGAGCACACCCGGTGCCGAGGTCCGAATCACTCAAGACCAGTCCCCATTCACAGGGCCAAGGGTACTTGGAGAAATGGCTGATTCCAGGTCTGAGACAGGAAAGCAAGAAGCAAGCGTGGAAAACTGTGTGTCAGAAAGGCAGGGAGGTGTCTCAGGCTAAAGGAGACACATGAAATGGACTAAGGAAATGTTTTGAAAGAATTCATACGGGTCACATCTGAGGCAGTTTGAGGATCAGAAAATAATTAATCAATACACCAATCGCCTGTATGTCACACCGTGAACATAAAAAGGGAAAGAATAAATATGGGAATGTGTTTTATTAACATTGGATACAAAAGGAATCCACGAGTCTGTGATGATTCCCAAAGCAAAGTGAAACGAAAGGAGATGGACGGGAAAGGTGAGAGGCACTCTTTACAGGGTAATTCAAGATTGAAATGGAGAAGGAATAGTAGAATTTTTCACCAGCCCTCATTCTGTAAGCCTCCCCAAAATAATTAACCCAGGCAAAGATAATCAATGAATGCCCAACCAGAAATACGATATTCACATCATCTCCAACTCTCATCCCACCGAGTGCTCATTGCAAAGTAGAAGAGATACCTTCCCAGTAGAGACATCTGGCAGACACCACTGGAGCCTAGAGAGCACATTTAGCATCACAGAAGACAAAACCAACGTGAGCTAATGCAGCAAGACACAATCCCGTGCAACTTGAACGAGGAGTCGCACAAGAAGGGGTGGCAGGAAATGAGGCTGCCGTTGCCAGGAAACAAGATCCCAGTCATCAAGCTAAGTTTGCCTCCAGTCTGTGGGGGAAGCAGCTGAAAGTCAGAAAAGCCAGACGACTCTCTCAGAGTCAGGTTCTCTAGCGATGGGCGAAGCTGGAATCTGGACCAGCTCTGTCGGATTCTAAAACCCAGATTCTTTAGACTATGGGGCCTGGCATCTCCAACCACTGGCTCTAAAGTCTGGGTGTGGCCAAGTGTAGATCGCCTCCTCGAACCCTGACCAGCTCCTTCAGGGCCAGCCCTACAGCGCGCCTACCCTGCCTCCTTCCTTCCTTCCTTTTCCTCAACTAGTTGTCTCTGCATCGGTCCTTAGGAGATTTAATAAGAACACGCCCAACAAGCTGGGTAATGGCTTTGTACGGTAAAGGCTGGAAATCCTCCATGACATTATAAAGTCAAGAAAACTGGCTCAATTATCGTAAGGACGGGCGCCTGCAAAGGTAATAAAGATAAGCCTGTGGATCAACCAAAATTAAAAGATTATTATCATTTTATTGTTCTAGTCCATTTAAATGACTGGGGAAAAAAAACCCAACTATGAGACATACCCATGAAGTGCTTATCTGTCACCCATTACAACAGCCCATGGAAATCGGGCCTGTTTTAATCAGTGTTGACACCAACACCGGGCCCCTATCATACGTAATGTAGCCAAAAGCCTCCTTCGCACCTCCAGTCCACATGCCCAACAGCACACGGACACTTGACCTTCCTGTGAACCTGACCCCCCACTTTACAAGTTTGGGGAGGAAAAAACTTGGCCAAAACTTGGTTTCTTACTGCTTATTCTTAAATGTACTGGGGTGATGTTGTGTAATAAGATTACACATGCTTCAAGAGCACATCTGAAGCATCGGGTGTAAGAGCCTTCCCGTCTCGGGATGGAATTGATTCGGGTTTGCACAGGAAGTTCACGTCACAATACCCAGTGTGCACACCCACACTCAGTGAGGAGTGCCGGCCCCTCGGTCCTCACCAGGAGCACCCCGTACGGCATATTCATAACTTTTATTTTGTGATGTGTGTATGTTTAATAACGACTTTATGGAACACTTTGGTTAAAAAAAAAAAAAAGACAGTATTTTCCAGTGAATTTTATAACACATTTTGCTAAAAAATGTGTCTTCCTAGGTCAGTGTTTGTTAAAGTAAACTTAAAGTCTTTCTTGCCAGGGATTTATAAAAAGTTTGAAGGTTGAAAGCAAAGTTATATTTAAACATCATATGTAACAAATAAATAAAGATGTTTTATTATAGACTTGACCTAAAAAAAAAAAAAAAAAAAAACAAGAAAAATCTTTGGTTGCATTTGGATGCCAAGTCAGATCATCTTCCGTCACCTATGGCCATCTCTCTCACCCCACGCCCACCGGGGGTCCTGCTGGCTGGGCCTTAAAACACACCCACCACCCTCCACTGCTCACCCAGGCTGCCACCTGTACCGGGGCCTGGCCACCATCACCCTGGTCTGCGATGGTCACTGGCCCCCTGACGGGTCTCCCCATTTCTGCCCTTCTCCTCCCAACAGTCTGCTCTCAACACAGCAGAAGCCAGGTCAGGTCACATGTCTGCTTCAGTGCCTTTAACGGCTTCCTAGGTCACTTAGAGGATAGGCAGAAGCCTTCACAGGGTCCTGGGCACCCCGGGCCACCAGCCAGGCTCTGGGGCGAGGTATCCGCACGTGCTGTTTGTCCCCTCGGCGTGAACACCGGGTCACTGGTGCTGCGCGGCCCCCTATCGGTCAGAAGCACAGCTACCCATCCCTCTTCCCCGCTGTGTTTTCTCCATAGCAACTGCCACCGGCCTGAGGTGGCTGTGCGTTCCCTGCTTACTTCTGTGTACCCGCCCCCTCAGGCGGGGTCCAAGAGGGCGGGGGTTCCTCCTTCCATCTGTCCGCTCGCCGCTGCACCCTCCGTGTTAAACACAGCAGGCACCTAGTACCTGGCGTACGAGCGAGTGAGTCGGGGAAGACGTGACCAGCCCCGACACGCAGATCAGGAGTTCGGTAGAGAACCCTCGAGAATGTTTTTTTTCATACTTCCAATGCAGAGTACTAAATCCAAACCCGGTTTAACGTTGAACTAGTCATGACGTTACCGCAATTCTTAAAAGAAACTCCATGTGGAAAAGCCGATGAGCCTTTGGTTGTCTTTGTACCCAAGGCTTTTTCCTCTACAGAACCGGGTTTCTGGCACAAAAATGTCTTCTCCCTTTAGGTTACCTGAGTTCATTACAAAAAGTGTTACGGTAGCTTATGTATGATATTACATGTGACAAATTACTAGGAGAAAAAAGTCCCTCAAATAATTCCACATGCAACACACAAAGACTCGGGAGAGTTTTCTAGAACCAACACAGAGCCACGTTAGAAACAGAAAGTGTGCGCTGGGTGCTCCAGAGAGCTTCGCAGCTGAGGGTTAGGGTTAGGGTTAGGGTTAGGGGTTAGGGTTAGGGGTTAGGGTTAGGGTTAGGGGTTAGGGTTAGGGTTAGGGTTAGGGTTAGGGTTAGGGCTCGGCGAAGGCAAACTAGAGTGGACGAGGGACCCACGTGCGGTGCTGGGTCCACTCGCAGTCCGCGCCCTTCGTGCGCCTGCGGGTCCCATTTTTGTTGAACGGGCCTCAGCGAGAAGCTAATGGAGAGAAGACTGCGGGGCCAGTATAAGGGGAAGCACAGGAAAGGGCAGCAGGGGGGCGCTGTGTGCGGGCCCCCCGTGTCAGGGCGGAGGAGCAGAGAGGCCCGCAGGGGACAGCCACTGCGGCGGCAAGAACTGCGGGCCCCGGCGCAGGCGACATTCCGGTCCCCCGCCTCCCCACTCAAGGCCAGGGGTCAGCCCAACGCACCGGCTCGAACTCTCGTCAGCCTTATTCAAAATGATGTTTCTCCCACTTACTTTCCATGGAGAAGGAGAAAAACCCAACCACACCTGTCCATTTGCTGGCTAGATCTTAAAACACCAACGCACATTTTTAGCATTTATTTAGTCGCACCTGAGAACAGTGAAAATTTACTGTTGCAAAAACTGGAAAGCAAACTTTGGAACCCGTGTTGAGTTTCTGCTCTCCTTGTTTCCAGATCATGGGGAGAGAGAGCCCCAAAAGACTAAACCAATCAAAGAGATCATAAAAATACAAATTTTAAGCGTTATATGCAAATGCACTGCCAACTCGGTCAAAAATACCTTTTGGAACAGGCAAAAGAAATGAAAAAATGCTTTTGAGCAAAATTTTGCTTACGATTTTTCGAACATAGGACACTGGTTGCCGAAGCTGTTCCACGTCGTTAAAAGTCAAGTCCCCCCATCACTGGTAACCGGAGCAAGCGTAACACGGTGTGGCCCCCACCGCAGTCCTGACGTTCAGTCCACAAAAGGGCAAAGATGACGCCTGTAAAACTCTTAACACACGGTCTAGCACATAATAATTGCTCAAAAATGGTTCCTTGGGTTCTTCTATTTTCTATTAAGTTCATACAATGGGTTGAATCACAAATCAATTCCGAAAAAAAAAAATTCCACGATCCCTGTTCTTCTTCAAATGAATTTGGAAAATCTTAGCTGCTCCCCCAGGACTCAGAGTTAGGAACTTGTTTTGCCACCCCCTAAAGGGTGGCTATGCACTGTCACTCATGTCAGACACAGTGACAGGGGCCACACACAGAGACTGCCCCTGCACGGCTCCATCTGCGCTCACCTCCCACCCCCAGGGGACTCAGGGCCTGCGCTCCCGCCCACCTCTCCTCCAACCCTCCCGAAAGGGCGAGAACCAGCCCCGCTGAGGTGCCTCCGAGTGACATATTCTGGTATTTACTTCACTGTGTAATCTGAAAATCGCCAGATTATAGGAAAACAAGGGAAGTTTAGAGAACACACGTGTCCTAATGGATTTCATGTCAAGTCCTGCCCACGGGGACTGCCAGCGCTTCCGGCAGGCACCCCGGGCTCCGCAGGAAACAGGCAGCCAGGACAAAGAAACGCAGTGAGCGGTCACCAAGCCACGGCCCTCACCTTGCTAAGGGAAACCGAGGTTCACCTGCGGTCCCTGCCCAGCTGAACTCCCTCCCCAACCCGGGCACGGCTGCCATCCCACCGGGCACCTCCAGGGTCCCTCTGCCTTCCTCAGCACTGCCTCTCTGCAAGCTTCTCTCCAATGAACCGCGTGCCCGTGGGTTTCGGTTTGGGATTTCTCACCGTGGGATCCTGAAGGGCAGAGGAACCCTGCTTCCAGCCCCAACCCTCACAGTCGGCCACAGGCTGGCCTGCTTCTGCCATTGCAGCTCTACAGAGCAGCCGCAGAGAGCCCGGGGGCCAAACACACTCAGCAGACCACCTGGCTCGCAGGTAAGGGCTCCACGCGCATTCATCACTTTGTCGCCCGAGCAAGCATCCTCCTCACATGATCTTTTCATAGCGCAGGTCACCACGGATGGGCCGAGCGGCAGGGTGGTGTGGGAGCGCTGGTCTGGCCCACGGCAGCGGCCTCCCTGCGGCGGCATCAGGCCCGCAGACTGTCCTGGCTCAGGGACGGGGACCACATCGCCTCCTTTCTTCCTAGGGTCAAAGGTGACACCCCGGGGGGTCATCTACTGCCCAATTCTCTCAGTCCGAGGACTGGCCAACCGCCCTCCAACAGCTTCCAACTGCCAAGGCTGAGGACAAGCCCGGTCCTTCGGAGTTGCTGACATCACAGTGGACCCCGGAATCCTGGCCCCAGCGCCCCCCACGCAGCCCTCCTCAGCCAGAGGATCCGTCCCTCCGTCAGCACTCCCCACCCGAGTGAGGACGTGGCATCTCACACGTGACCACCATCGCTCCTCGATTCCAGGGAAGACACCTGGTTTCCAGCGGGACCTGCTGGGGATGCGCTGGCCAAGGGGCCAGCAGCCTCTCCAGGTCGCCGACTCACCACGCGCAGGGAGAGCGGGGGGACGTGCGTGGCTGTGCGGAGCGACTGTCTAGGAAAATGGCAGCGAACGAGCTCCCTGCAAAGCAATGTTTCAAGATCCGGGTAAAAACATCACCCGGGCGGCGAAAGTGGGTTGTCAATTGCAGGTCCTCGCTTCTCCTCAAGGAACCAAACTGTGCGTGCACGTGTGCGTGCGCGCGTGCTATGCACACAGCTGCACACAAATGTCCTAGCGTGTCCCTCGATTCACAGAGCAGCCAACGTTTCTTCCCGAGTTCACAGCTGCAGACTCAGACGTCCCGTCCCCCTCCACTCCTGCCACCCGGCCCCGGCCCCCCAGCCTCCCTGGCTTAAGCCCACACTGGTTCTCTCTCTCTCCGTCCCACTGGGGGCCCCCTGGCAGATTTCCACCCGCCCATTTCCTCATCAAGCCTTTCACGCCCACAACGCGCACTCCCTGACAACCTGCGGCTATTTGCTCAAGGATGCAGAGCGGTGTCCGCCCACGGAGGCACCCACAGGACCCACGGAACTGCCTTCGGCTCCAGCCCTCTGAGCACGGCTGGCACCGACAGCCGCGGCTGCCAAGCCCGGCGCTCGAGTGCTGCGCTGGGTGTGGTTCCAGTGTGTCATGCGTGGCCAGCCGCTCCGGGGCCCGGACGCCGTTCTGCAAACAGTGCGGCATGACACACGACTCGTGAACATCCACGGAGCATTTGCCAGGTACTCCGCAGGGTGTCGCGTGACTCGGTGACACACGACTCGTGAACATCCACGGAGCATTTGCCAGGTACTCCGCAGGGTGTCACGTCACTCGGCGGCGTCGCGCTGAGTGACGCCCACAGCCGGCCTCGCAGGTGGCGATGAGGAGGCTAACGCGTCTAGCCCAGCGGATGCCGACTCGGGAAGACGCAGGGTCCCTGTCCCTCAGGCTCCTGACACGGGTGTAAGCTTTTTCACGAGTGCCCGCTCTCTAGCTGTCCCAGCCCCAACACCGTTACATTAAGAACCTGCTGACGTCTCAGTCCTTCTAAACTCGTCATGACATCCCTCAGTCAGGCCGGCGGTTTCCTGGTGCTTTTACTTACTCACTTTTAGGTGCATTAAATGATCCGTAGGCTGTAATTTACTAACGAGGGTTCACGACTAGACTGTCTCTTCTCAAAGTCTCTGAATGCAGAGTCCCGCAATAACGCATCTGACCCGCCACTCGACCTTCAGCCCAAGTCCGTCCTGGCTGCAGTAATTACAGCCACATGGCAGACGTCCGAAAACCAAGGGCAAATTGCTTCTATAATTTATCTTTTTAAAAACGGAAACAAAGGTCAGGATATACTGAGCAAAACAGGCTGATAGGACAAATTGGAGTCTAAGTATCACCCTCCCCTTTCCCTCCACATTTGCCGCCTCCTCTCTCCTCACTACTACCCAGGCCCCTTGGGGGAGGCACCTTTCCGGGGCCTGCACAGGGACGGAGGGAAGTAATTCATAAATCAGGACAGTGCCTCCTGCCAAGGTGTCAGACAGGAAACAAAGCCCCCTTGACCCACCACTGTCCCCCCACCTCCTCTGCCCCACCCCCGCCCCCATCAGTCACAGCAGAACACTCTGGGATTCAGCCACCACGCACGGGAGCCGACCCTGGAAAATAAACCCCCGACCTCAGCAGCCTCACTGGTGCAGCTTCACTCAGGGATTTCAACTGCATCGAAAGAGTTCCAGAAAAATAAATGTCTCCCTGGAGTGTCCTTCCCAACCTGCGATTTCGGTCACTGGGGCACCTGACTGGGGACAACGCTTGGGGGCAGATCTGCCCTGACACTAAGCCTCAGTGCCTCGCATGGAGACAGGCCCCCGCAAGATCCTGGGTGCGACGCTAGTCATGAGTTTTTTTGAAACTGGCAAAAGTGAGACACTTCCGTGTTTTTTCATAAAGAGGGCACCCATGTCCTAGGCAGCCCAGCCCCACAAAAATCCAATGCTCCTAAAAGTCGTTGCACAGAGCGCTGAGGCGCTGATTAAAAGGCCGACTCCATGAAGTCCAAACACTAGTGTGTTTATGTGACACTGGAAATTGTTATGCGTCAACAGGAAAACAAAACCACATTAATTTTCAGGAGAAGAGAGATAAGAGTAAAAAAAAAAAAAAGGTTCGTTAAAAAATATAATTACAATTCAGGCCAAGATGGAGGCGTAGGTAGACACACTGTGTCTCCTCTCACAACCAAAATTAAGGACGACAAAAATTTAGCACCAAAAAACAATCAGAACAGATAGAAAATCAAATTGTATGGAAGTCCAACAACGATTCACTCAGACCGGTAAGAGGGGCAGAGTCGGCGGCCAGCAGAGAGGGGTCACAGCAGGAAAAAGCAGTGGCTAGTGGTCCCAGACATGCAGGCGGCCAGACATGCAGGCGGCGGTTGGCACACCCCAGGCGCACAGGCGGTGGTTACCAGGTGCAGGGAGGCAAGGAGCAGACCAAGAAGGCACACAAGGTGGCTGACTGGGGTCACACATTTGCACGCAGATAAACCTGGCAAAAACAGGCAGCAAGCCAGACTGCGCAACTCAGGGCCCCAGCACTGGGAAATAAAGCCTAAAAGCACCGATTGAAAACACTTGTCAGGGTTGAGGTGCCCGGAGAGACTCCCAGCCTCAAGGAGAGTTTGTTGGAGAGACCCACAGGGTCCTAGAACGTACACAAGCCCACCTACAAGGAAATCAGCGCCAGAGGGGCCCGATTTGCTTGGGGAAAGCAGCAGAAGGGACTGGAATCCAAGAGAGCGAGGAGCAAGTGCCATTGTTCCCTCTCGGACCCCGCCCCCACATAGAGCCTGACAACCCAGCAACTGGGCTGCCCCGCCCTGGGGAACACCTAAGGCTCCACCCCTCACTACATAAGAACCCCGACCAGACCAAAAAAACAACAACAAAAAAAATGGCTCAAACAGAACAGATCAAAGCCCCAGAGCCAATTCATCTAAGCAACGAAGAGCTGGCCAACCTATTAGATGCATAGTTCAAAGCCCTGGTGATCAGGATGCTCACGGAATTGGTTGATTTTGCTCACAAGTTAGATGAACAAATGAAGGCTATAATAAGTGAAATGAAGGAAAATGCACAGAGAACCAATAGTGATGGGAGGAAAACTGGGACTCAAATCAATGGAGTGGACCAGAAGGAAGAAAGAAACATCCAATCAGAAAAGAAGGAAGAAACAAGGATTCAAAAAAATGAAGAGAGGCCTAGGAACCTCCAGGACATCTTTAAATGTCCCAACATCTAAATTATAGGGGTATCAGAAGGGGAAGAAGAGCAACAAGTGGAAAACTTATTTGAACAAATAATAAAGGAGAACTTCCCCAATCTAGCAAAGGAAATAGACTATCAGGAAGTCCAGGAAGCTCAGAGAGTCCCAAAGAAGTTGGACCCAAGGAGGAACACACCAAGGCACATCAGAATTCCATTAGCCAAGATTAAAACGAAAGAGAGAATTCTAGAAGCAGCAAGGGATAAGGGGACAGTCACCTACAAAGGAATTCCCATCAGACTATCAGCTGATTTCTCAAAAGAGACTTTCCAGGCAAGAAGGGGCTGGGAAGAAGTATTCCAGGTCATGAAAGGCAAGGACCTACATCCAAGATTGCTCTATCCAGCAAAGCTGTCATTTAGAATGAAAGGGCAGATAAAGTGCTTCTCAGATAAGGTCAAGTTAAAGGAGTTCATCATCACCAAGCCCTTATTATATGAAATGTTAAAGGGACTTATCTAAGAAAAAGAAGATAAAAAATAGGACAGTAAAAAGACAGCAAACTCACAGATATGAACAACCACACCTAAAACAAAAGCAAACTAAGCAAACGAGTAGAGCAGGAACAGAACCACAGAAATGGAGATCACATGGAGGGTTAGCAACAGGGGAGTGGGAGGAGGAGAGAGGGGGGAAGGTATGGAGAATAAGTAGCATAGACAGTAGGTAGAAAATAGACAGGGGGAGGGCAAGAATAATGTGGGAAAAGTAGAAGCTAAAGAACTTATGACACATGGACATGAACTAAAGGGGGCGAATGTGTATGGGAGGGGGTGTGCAAGGCAGAGTGGAATTATGGGGGAGAAATGGGACAACTGTAATAACATAATCCATAAAATATATTTAAAAAATAAATAAAATAGTCACACAAATAAAAAAGAATAATTACAAAATATGATGCTCACTAACCATACGACTCCTTTTCAGACAGAACTTGAAACCACTTTGGATACTAGGGGGCATCTTTTTAAAGAATGTCCCGTCTGAAGCGTCCATTTGAGTACGTGCAGGACAGGGACCTGGAGAATCTCCCAGGGCTCTGCGGGGCAGCAGGTGAGGAAAGGTGAAGGTGCTGAAGGCTTGTGGGAATCTCTCCCAGGCAACTCCTTAAAAACCCACCGACATTTAACGTATTTTAGCGCCGTAGGACTTGAGTGACAGGAGGGCCAAGGCGGTTGAAACCCACGTGTTGTTCGCAGGAAGCATGAACTCCAGGAACTCGGAGAAGTAACATTCAGTGGTGACAATGACACCTCTAACACCTTGTGAGGTAAGGTGGCTAGAAGGCATTCCGGTGAGAACAGGAAACACCCGCGGTGGGAAGGCTTTTGCCTACAGG